>OY718808.1:10241397-10346773 GCA_963070105.1 Litomosoides sigmodontis
TCAGGTGAGCATAATTTAACTTGCACTTTGACAAAGCGTTCCAAATGTGAAAGTACGACATAAGTGCGTAGTGGATGGATGCGGAATATTTGATGTCTGTCAGACAGACAATTAATTTCACTCTTTAACGCTACTGCATTTTCCACTGACTGCCTCCTGTTTGGCAGTTCCTGAAATGCTTCTGTGATTGCGTAGCTGGTACCTCAATCGTTTCATGCTTTTCGCTTCCATCATAATCAGTAACTACAGCTTTCGTTGGTTCACCATCACTGATACAACTGGCTGAGAACGTTTTGTCATTTTTGGAGTGAGATGTGTTCATTGCTGCTACTTCGGCCTCTTAACACAAACCTGAAAACACTTACTTACTTTTCATCAACCGCTGCTCAATGACAAACCAATAAAAAGTATTGAGATAGCTAGTAAAGCAAGTGTGGTAGGAACAGTTGGAAAGGTAAGAAGGCGCACAATGGCAACAGTTTTAGACGTCGTTGGCGAGAACATTTTACTGAGATGGCTATTCAAGACGGGGGTACGACAACCACAAGTATGCTCACTACCTGCACCCATTGTCCTAGACACTTGAAATAAGATGAAGAATGCGTCTAATAAAAGCTCCACACTTGATTCATGAAAAAATTGGACAACAATTTCCTACCGAATTTTCGCTCGGAGCCGACATCAGACATTCATTCATCCCTTCTTCTTAGCTTCTCAAAAGCACCGAAATGAAGTCTCTCTCTCTCTCTCCTCTTCGGCACAAGAAACGTTCCAGCTAACATTTCCCGCAAAAACAAAAAGGTAACGTAGGAGAAAAGTGGATATCTCTTGCTAATATAGCAATTATTTCTTCCAAATTCATCCTTATGACTAATTTTGCCTCACCACCAACTATAAGAGTCGGTCATTTTGATGTTTGGAACTTTTGAACCATTCATCCATCCGTCGCACCTTGGTGAAACGAAGGGCGCTGCAGTTAAGCTGGCAGAAATCAAAACTATTCTTATGCATGGGAACTACTCTCTCACGAAGCGCTTCAATTTTCCCTCAGCGCTTCTGTAGCAATCATTTCATCAGAGCGCCTCAACAGAAAGGTTGGTTGTCACGCATGAAGGAATGATATCGGGAAATTTCTCACGCTTATCACAGAGGGGTGAAATCAGTAAGAGAAGAGAAGAGGAGAGGATGCACGACGTAACTCTCACTTGTCCTATCACATCCATTCTTTGCATACAGCAAATGGTCAGTTGATAATAAGGAAGGAAACGGCGATAGTTTCCTGCTACCGCATTGGACTGATGCGAACATATGGGAAATGAAATTCTCAGCTCACCTTCATCTTTCTTAGCTTAATAATTTTTTGGTGTATGAATCATGCTGCGATTATCAGTAGAATGAATTTTATTCTGCGGGACCAGTGACGCACGTGGCGATTATCAGTAGAATGAATTTTATTCTGCGGGACCAGTGACGCACGTGTCTCTTCTTCTTTGCATTCCAATAATGCAAATTTATAAGTTCCACTTACACGTACGTTCACATGATTGACGATCGCTTTTTAACAAAAAAGATGTGCGATACAACAATAATGAGACAGAGTGCTACGAGCTTACAGAGAGGTAATTAAAATGAGTGAGAGCCTTCACTTCACCTGTTTTCCTCTTCCGAGGGCCTGTTCATCTTGCACTCCACTCCACAAATGAATCAGTTCAGTTCGGAAATAAAAATTGGCGGATACGGAAAGGAAAGAGATAAAGAGGGCCGGCCATAAGATGTGTGTGGGATGTGCAACAGATTTTCATCATCGCAGCACTGATAAGGGCCAGCCATTCCGTTCGTTAAGCGAACACGATTCGTGGTAATAAAGAGGTACCTGGCTCTTCTTGCAAACACCGCCGTCAATGGCCGTCGCTCCTTCCTTGCTAGTATAAATTAATAATTACTGCGTCCCTTCTCCGCCTAAATCCTTGCGCACTCTATCATTGTTCTTTCCAATTTTGATTAACATTACTATTACTGTTGTTGCTGCTTTTGTTGTTGTTGTTGTTGTTGTTGTTGTTGTTGTTGTTGTTGTTGTTGTTGTTGTTGTTGTTGTTGTTGTTGTTGTTGTTGTTGTTGTTGTTGTTGTTGTTGTTGTTGTTGTTGTTGTTGTTGTTGTTGTTGTTGTTGTTGTTGTTGTTGTTGTTGTTGTTGTTGTTGTTGTTGTTGTTGTTGTTGTTGTTGTTGTTGTTGTTGTTGTTGTTGTTGTTGTTGTCAGTGCCATTTCTACTGTTTTCATTTATCGTTAATAATATATTTTTACGTCAAACAAAATTTGTGCCTTGAAAAACTTTTCAAAAAATAAGTTAGAATATCGCACATCGCACGCAAAGTGGTACGTACAAACATTTTTACATATCATGCATGTCTCAATTCCAGTATTTTACAGGAGGAGAGCTGTCGTTAATTCTTTGCATCACTTTTATGACCGGTACATTTGCAGAAAAAATGAAGGTATTAATTTATTTTGAACTAGCAAGCAAATACGATGCGGAAAACACAAAGAAAATTTAATTTCAGATGAATCCACCTTTTGCAACATCACGGTAATCGATATCTGCCCCCGGGATGAAGACAAGAAATACTGCTTCAAAACGTGCAAGTTGTGTGACAACCGCTTAACCGCTCCTCCAACTGAAGGCATTAATTCATTCATTCTGCTTCACTCCCTCTGCACTTTAAAGCATTAGCAACAGCATCTCTCCCTCACAGCTAACAGTTGGAATGAAAGTTGAGTAACTCTTCCATCCATCCCACTTACAGTTTGCCAAAGAGGCAATCGATCGTACAAGAAAGGAAGCGTTTCGAGATGTTTGTGAGCTCGAGCTTTGCACATTTTTTAGATATTTGCCACATTACAGCAGTTTACAGCCAGAATTTTGATGGCAGCACGTGAACTCAGTGGGCATACGTCTTACTTTGAACTGATGACTACGTGTGAATACCATAAATTGCGCAAACGGTAGGTACGAAAATACAATGATGAACTAACTGTTTTGTGAATGTGATTGTCAAAATTTTATATTCTTTGAGATTGCTGGGCCAGTGGACGAATTGTGCAAAACTAGAGGCGGGCGTTTGCCAAAGTGATTCAGATGTAGTAAGGACTTAATGTTTCAAAACGTACGGCAAGTTCATGACTTCTATATCGACCACTACGCCGCAACATACTCCGGTTCTTCGCTTATAATCATTTCTTCTATTTTATTTCTTGCTACAACGAAATTTATGGTTTAATACGATAGGTATATACAGAACATTATTTCTCTTGATTTAACTCAAGCATGAGACTAGCACGTAACATTCTCGCAGTTTTAATCAAAAAGGATCTGATCAGGACCGATAGAACCACTAGAATTATGTGCAATTCAGCAAATGAAATCTTGCTGTAATTACAGACGACAAGTGGAAGCGTGTAATCCTTCAACCATTCTTCAGTTATCCGAAAGACACTTGTGAGAGAAGTAAGAGGAGAGACCAACCCATCGGCATTCTTAAATTTTGCTCATCTGTTAAAATAACGTATGCTCGAAAAAATGCTTCGACCGACAATAATGAAAAATTTTTACATACGAGATGGCTTCCGTAAACTTAGTTGGAATGTGGAATGTCTACCATAAAATTCCTTTATACATTAATCAACAGTTTTCCTCGGTTTAAACCCCTCAATTTATTCCATCCTTCACAAAACATTCTTTTCGTAATAATCTAAAACTATAATTATACATACAGGTCATTTTCTGCCAACCACTAAAGTGGCAAATAACACATAACTTATGCTTTTTTTTTTTATTTAAAAAAGCACATGGTGGGAATCCACGACAAATTAAACAGAAAAGCGAAACGAACTTATGTTAATACCGCACATAAAAGCCAGGCGGAAATGGTACTTTTCCTGAATGTAATGAAGAAAATGTTACAGGCAAAATTGCTGAATTACTTACAAGTGAATACTTGAAATGTTTGTACTGCAATATGCAATAAATTTCAGCATACCTCCAAATTCACGCAAGCACTAATTTAACAACAAGCAAGGATAAAGAAGCCTCGAACATGGACAATCGAATTCAATCTTTGGAGGATACAAAACTGTACAACACGGAATAAATGGACCTGAAATTTATTACTCCGTTTTCTTCTGCTGTGGACCGGTGCCAATAATTGGAACTCTCCACGTGAGTGGTGGATAGATGAAGTACAGTGCTATCGTTGCAATATTTACAAGAAGTCCAGCAAAGTTAGCGATCTATAATAAGAGCTTTTTCTTTTAGAAATAAAATATTTCAAGGGGAAAACAAGTGTGGTGCTATCAGTTCAGTAAAATACTACCATATTCCTATTGCACCCGTATCAATCTTTCCTCACATAGCACCATTTCCACCGCAAAACTTTAGGATTCCTACAGATTTCTTAATTCATAAATTTTCAAAAAATCATTCATACTTACAGCAATATAGTAATTTTCAACCAGAATACCAAAAGCAGTCCATTGTATTGCTAACAAAAAGATCCCAAATTGCAATTCAGCTGGAATAAACTCCGTGTGGCCAAACGATGTTGCCCGTTTCTAAAAAGTGTTATTTCTTCTGTTGGAAGATTGATTTATGCTACAGAGATCCATGGACAAAATTCCGCTTTTTTTTTGTTCTCTACTATTTGACCACGGTGGGCACGATAAACTACGAAAAAAGCATGCTAGGTAATGTCGGTGGGCACACCCCGCACAACATTCAATTATACCGTAGACATTTCACAGAAATCACTAGGAATGATTAAATTTTCACTATGATATCCTCGTTAATTGCATGTTCTGAACCTCTGATCTGTTAACTTCATCATCATCATTTTAAATATGCATTGCAAAAAGAAGACAGTCATACAATTTCATAGATTTGTCCAACCAAACTGAGGATTTGCATAGCAGCGGCAATACTGCCCATCATATCGGTCGCTACATCATCCGGTTGCCAGCTGACGTAAGAAAAAATGCAAAACAGGGAGAAAAATAGCACAAAAAGCTGTAGGCATAAATACCGCTGAAGTAAAAATGTAATGAACTTTAAGAGTATTAATATATAACGAGTTTCCGAACTGTTTCGGAATATCTCAATTTTTTCACTAATAAAATTTCAAGGAAGTACTGATGGCATAGGCCAAGATAGCAGTGTGCAATTAAGCCTTACTATATGTTTTTTGAGTGAAACTGATAATTTCTCAAATAAAAGTATCGTAGAAGCAATACAATAAGAAAACAATGAAATACTAACCCGACATGGCTGATAAAAAGCAAATGCGAGGATATAACCAGCGAATACGACCAAATTTACTGTATTAATAAAAATATTCGTGAAATCATTTGTCATGTATCCATGTCTCAACCAACAGCCCGTCCTGAAATCCTTTTGGAAATAATTCTGGTTAATTTCCAACTCATAACTGAGAGATGTTTCGCAATTTTCTAAACTGTAAATAAGATAGCTTAATTTTTGAAAAGATATTGCGCGTTTGTCTGTGTGAGACCAATATCTTAACAATGACAACGATCTGCACGACCTGAAATAGCTTATCTGCTTATATCAAGCTGTCGGTGGCGTCAGATAAGTCCAAATAATTGAGTCGTTTTGATGATGCGTTAAGTAAAAAGAGAACTTAATAAACTATAAAAACTATAGGTTGCATTAACCTGAAAGTCATAAAAATTGCTATAGTTTTAAAAAAGGAACAAAATTTCAGGAGCAAAAATAAAACACTCGAACGACTAACATTAAAACAGGCAAAACGAGATTAATTGATGAGAAGCCATCAGCAGTACCACGTTTTTTCCAGTCCAAAACTTGAAGCCTGAAATTGAAATCAGCAACTTAAACTACACTAGATATAAATATGCTCTGCTTTTGAAATGAACATAATTAACTTTTCAACGGAATAAAATCGTTGCATACTAGAAGTAATGTACTGATGAAGTGCAGTGAAGTCTTCTAATTTTGGTTAATGCCAGTTGACGCCAAGAACTTAAAAATAACTTACATTGGCAAAAATGTGAAGCAAATTGAGAAAAACGTTAGCCACACCGCAAAAACTGATAGCACTGCAACCATTGTCGGGTCCGAAATGAAATCTGCAACGTTGACTGTCATCCACCAAACTTTGACTCACCAGAACGAGGAATCGCTGCCCCGTCCCGAGGTAGGAAGGATGTGAATTGAACGAAGAGCGAAAGTATCACCCCAGCTGTCAGGGTGCGATACCAAGCAGTCCTATCATCTGGAAACGTTCAACAGATTTAACCCGCCCGATACGCTCGTCCAGACGCGGGTTGAAGCACTCCACTCATGAATTTTCAGTCATGAATGCTCCGCTCCGGTCCTGTTGTGCCATCGCATCCATTAAATAACATTACATCTCTCACGTTTTACGTTCCATCCCCACCCTTTCTTCTCACGCCAGTAAGAAGTGCAAACGGACAATGAGCGCCTGCTCCTTTTTAGGTGATGTGCTACGTATAATGAAGGATGTGTCGGTGAGTGGCGCAAGTGCGGCGCTGAGAGAAGCACGACGTAAGTGAGTGAAAGCTAGTGGGATTTGTTTCCTTCATAATGCACTGCTGCTGACTGGTAAGTGAATTAACTGTGAGCAGAAACGTTCGCAAACCTTTCCAAAGTAGTACTCTAATCCGGAAAAACCTACACAGTTGTAACTCTCCTCTCTTGTAAAGTTGTTATTGTTGTGAGAGAAATTGCCACAAGTAATGATGGTAAAGGCCATTTGGTGGTGGAACGCGTGGACGCGTGAACGTGTGGCGTGAGTGTGTGCGGGTGCCACAATTGCGAGGATGAGAGAGAATGGCTGCTCCACGAAAGCGATGAGAGGGCAGCCAGAGAGAGAAAGGACGAAAAGCAACGAAGGAAGCAAGCACAGCACTGAGGGAATGCAAAAATAGAGGAGAGTGAGTGGTGGAGAGTGGGAGTGGGAGAGGAAGCAGAGGAGGGATGAAGTGAAGAAGGGGATTTGCGTGAACTGTGTGCGAGGAGCGAGTGTCGGGTACGCGGGGATGGGGATGGTCAGCGGTGAGTGGCGCACCCGATCGATAGCCCCAGCTGTGCCTGGTTCCTCCCGGTCCAGGAAGACTGTTTGTAAATGATTAGGCTTGAAAGTGTCGTTCCTCGCTTGTGCTGCTGCTTCTCCTCAGGGTTGGAAGGCGACTGACGGCACCACTTTAGCCAACTTTTATCTACTTCCACCAATTTTTTACCTCTATCTGTACGGGTGAAGCGAGAAACATTGCGCACTTCAACTATCACACTACGTCCTTCATGGCTTTCTCAAGAGACTAATTACTTCTTCTTTCCTGGCAATTCATTCATTGCGTTGCGCTTCTTTTCGGGTATTATTCATTCATTGAAAATCAAAAAAGTGCCACAATTCGACACCCCCGAATATTAACCCCATCTCTTTTCCTTTCGCATTCTCACTTCAATCATGATACTGAGTCGTTGAAGGACAGAATGATTTTCAACGTTTCATTTACACAACCTATTTCTGATGACAATGGAATTACTACACGCCGTGGTTGAATTACTATTTATGCGCGGTGAACACCTGACTGCTCAAGCATTATCTTCATCTCCAATTACTCGGTGTGCTTAATTGACGTAAAATATGAGCAAAGGAGGAGAAAAAGTCCAAATCCATCTCGAGAGTCCTTAAACATATCCCCGTATATGAACAATTTGTAATTTCAATTTTCACTTCGGGATGTACCAAGTTAATTAATAAGCTGAAACACAATCATTATCGACTTTGAATATTTATGCATCAATTAAAAAGATCACTTCGAATTTCATAACATTACATAATAGGACCCCAATTTGCACTAGGCAAAACAAAAATGCTAGCGAAGCATTGAATAAAATGGAGAGTGCAGAAAGAATTACATTTACGAAAGTAACTTTGTTTCCAAGATGTTCACTTGCAAGAAATCTTCCCATGCTTTCTCCCATACCTCTAACGTGATAATCTGAAAAAGATTTAGGAGTTAAGAATAAGTAGCACAACGAACATGCAAACTCGAAGCTAAATGTACATCCTATCACAAGTGCTTCTTCATTATAGAATCCACGGCAGAGCTACCACCGCAAGTCGCCTTCAGGAACAACTGGCACGTGGTGGAAAATTCCACTTCATACGTGAGAACTGATGACGGCATGTCCTACTCTATTCCAATGCGACTAAAAGGCTTCGAGTCACAACTAAATTTTCAAATGCAACTTCTCTCTTGAAGATACATTTTAAATGTATTTAAACTAATTTCAACGCGTACAAACACATACCTCATACCTTATCGCAAGTACACTTATTAAGTGATTGCGCATACCCTCGACTTTTAGGTTCTATTTGCAAACGCCTGCTCTTCAGTTGCATCAATCACTTTAAGTGAAAACTTCGTCATTACTTTCATAAGTCTTAATGTGAAGAGAGGAAGGGTGCGGTGTTCTCACTTGTTTGATAGATGCTATGATGCGTAGCTTGCTTTTACAGTACTCAAACACACTTTGTATTTTTCATTTTTTTGTATGCACAGTGACGGCAGTGAGACGAAATGCACCTCTGAATATCATTGACTACTACTCATCGTGGTTATCTTTGCTTCTCCTAGAAGGAGAGGAGCTTAAAGCCTAAACACAGCTGTCAAAATAAATGTAAATGCTACGAGAATGCAAAGTCATCACAGTGGCTGAAATAATAATCCGGAATTTCGAAAACTACCCATCCCTGCAAGCAATCCACGAAGTCTATTTTCGATCTAAACACGCGTATCACCCCTGTGCCTCTTTACCTCAACTATATTTTCCATCAAACCTTTGCATAGCATCTTGACATACTAAATATGTACAATCTGAAATTACATGCAACATACCTGATCCGGATGGCCTTCCAATTTTTTACATGTTTTCAGATCAATTTTCTCGTTTGAACTCTAAAAATTTAATTGTTAAGACGGCACGCAACAAGTCAATGAATAAATATTTCAAGTTTTATTTTGCATTTTTTTTACAAACAAATTTTACAAACACACTTTTTTGCAATCTGACCGGGCGACCTGTATTTCCATCTTGTATTTCATACCAGCAACAACCTGAGATGAAACTTTCAGTACTTTGATAGGCATAAGGTGATACGCATCGTTTGACTGTTGATTTACCTTAGTTAATATGCTTGGCAACATTTCCTGCAAACAGTAATTTACATGCATAAAGAGGAGAGAAAATGCCATTTCAAAATTGCCACTCGTTCGAATTTCTTGCCATTTTAAAATTAAACCTTTCCAACAGACTGAACAGTATGGATACTATTAGAACACTCAAACTCCGACTTGCACATTTCCATCAAAGATTGCAAGAAACGAATCCGTCAGTTACATTACCTTATGCATACGTCACACCTTTAACATTTTACTTCATCGGGACTGCACGGGAGTTACACGCGAAACTCGAATTATTGCATAAATGAACAGAACGGAGGTGACAGGAAGAGGAACACGTGATTCGTACGGGTTTGCCAAACAGGCTTCGACAACAAAGGATGCAAGGTGTGGGTGACGTAGGAAAAAGTATAAGAACGGTGAAGGTTTTGCCATAAACAAAGGCCATAAACTACCTGTCTAGGGGCTAACTGCTAACGTGTTGACAAATGAGAATGAAACTAAAACAAGGAGAAGGGTAACCTGTATTTCGTTGTCGTCCGGACTGCGTTCTTGCCATCCTCCCACCACGCGTGCCTCGGATTCCATATTTCCGTGTCCCAGACAGTTCACTAACACCACTACGCCAAACAACGATAAAAATGGCACCAATAATACACCCTTCACCGACATCATTGCATTATATGCGCCGTGGAGCTTTGTTTACTCAGTGGTCTAAATGGAAAGAGAAGAGAGAAGAAGAGGGGGAAGACATGTTGCGCTGTAGAAATAGCATCTCACCGACTGAATAATTTTTAGAGAAAGAAAGAAACGGGTCAGTTTGCACTATGCACTATTCGGCGCATTTTTCCGGACGGCTTTTTGCAAGGGATCAGAGGTATGCTTAGCTCTAAAGGCTCTCCATCCCTAGGTGGCCAATCGGAAAGCTTTCACATGAGTAGCTACGCATCCTGCGTAGCTTCGGAAAACGGATAACTACACAGTGACTCAAGTTAGTGCGCGCATACACTCACTTGCATAAACAAGTAGGGAAAAATTACGCACTGCGCGATGAATGAATAGGAAAAGAGCTGGGTACGCCGGTACTTTCCGGACTGTTTCCGGAAAAACGAAATTGCTGCGTGAGGGAAGCGAAGAGCGAAGCTTTTGGGGCAGTGAAGCTAGGAATCGAAGAGTGAGTGCTTAAATTACCCGGACTTCTGAGATGGATGGTTATTTGACTTTAAAGGGTTAAAGAATGGCTTTTTGCTTTCCTTCTTTCCTATGTCTATCTTTCCGGAAAGCATTCCTCCCACCTCATTCATCCGTTCGCTTTACTGGCACTCACTGAGAGCAGGAAGCTTAAGCTAAGGGCTGAACGATATTTGCTATCCGAAAATATATGTTAGAGCTGATAGTAAGTAATGGCTTGCACCGCACCCGAGACCATCCATCCGTCAGCTGACACTTCCAAGAAATGCGAATCTTGTCATCACCATCATCATCATTGGTTCACTTTCCAGATTTGCAGCTCTCGTCAACGAAGGTGCGCGGACGCAGAATTCAACCGCGAAATTTCCTCACAAGAATAGTGAGTGGCGAGGCAACCCAGAAGGGACGTGAGTTGGACGTGGCCGGTCGGGAAGATGGCTTACTCGCCCGACACGCCGTCATCACTTGTTGCTTAGAGCAGTGAACAGTGTAATAGTTGATGCGCAGCCACTCACTGGCAACAATTGTTTCAGAGGAAGACACACTAATTCGAAATACAAATTCAATAAAAAATCTTCCTCTGCCAGTGTGCCAGCACCACGAAGTACTTCGGTGGGTGGTATCACTGAGAAGGCGTGCTTTCGCGCAAATTACGGCGCGGTCTCCAGCGCTGCTGCTCAGGTGAGTGTGAATCGGTGCTTCTTTGCCTAAGGAGTTAATTGCAAGAATTTCTCCTCAAAGTTCACTCATCTCATCTCAGCAAACTCAACGATCTCCCGATCTAGCAAATCGCCGAACTTCTTTTCAACACTCTCACGTCTCTCGTCCTTCCCATCTACGTTTACTTTTCTCGGCTAAAACCGTCCTCAGTTTTTTCTCTTCAACATTTGTGCGGTCCATGCGCTCCGTGTTGAAATGAGATGAGTTTTATTGTGTTACCGGGCACTGACAGCAGCGACACTGTCCACTCACCATGCCAACAATTTCACTTGACGACGTTGAAAGCGAAACACTGCAATCGTTGCAGTTGCTGTTGCTGCTGCCTATGAAGGAAGCGACAGATGACCAAAGAGAGCTCGCTTCAGTCCTTGCGACTCGGCGATACGCGTGAAACATGCAAGGAAGACCTACCTCATTGTGAGCTAAAATGACCTGTGACCGATTTCGTGAGAAAAGCATGCTACAATGGATTCCCGTGATATTCATCCGCGTCCTTCTTTGCCTGCAATTGTTTCGTTCAATCTCTCACAAAAACTTCCATACAGCAATCAGTACTGTCTTTGATGAGTGACCACTTCTTCTGTGATATCCCGTAGACTGATGCTATGTTAAGGCGGGTGAGCTCTTGAAAGAGGGAAAAGCACTTGCGACATTATTAGCTCCCAGTGAGGCTCTCTCTCATCTACTAATTCATCTGCTGTGCTCTCTTTATTCAGTTTATGACTTTCACTTTTCCCTCAGAAGGCTAAACGTTTACTCGACAATGAAAGGCTACGTGTACTGCCTGCAAGGAGTACAGTGAGTAACTTCAGTCCATTTGTCATTCGGCTTTGAAATTAGGGAAAAATGAGATCGCTCGCTTCTCAGAGAAGTGGGAAACATTAGCGAGGAAATTTTAACAAAAATGATCGAACTTCTTACAATGTTGTAATAAGTGAAAATTATTTATTGCCAACTGTGGAAACTGATTGCTTTATGAGCGAACGTTTGTAATTTCTGTGAAAAATGCAACAGTTAATTGAAATTAAAAGGATTGGGCATACTTCTGGAAACTTTCAGCAAGGTGAGGGAGGGAGCTTATCGGATGACGAAGAATTCGACCCACTCCTAGCTTTATTAGCAAATAAATCATGCCCACTTTCATTTCAGGAGATCTACCTATCGCTTGATAAGTTCCGATTAACTGGACAGTTCCATCTTGGCAACATCCCATGACGTGTAGATCGGAACTAATTGTGGCGATGCACGAAATTTCCAGTTTTACGCTGACCGATTTTGTCGAGTGCTCTGCACTGCAAGACAGAAATTGGCACGGATGAGATCAGTGCCGCTGCTTCATTATCCGAAAAGGTGCCAGAAAGTGGGATTCAGGGAGCCAAGTTGAGTGAGTCAGATGTCCGTGAAGAAATATCCAAGAGAGCGGGAAAATGAAGCGATCGGAAAAGTCTTGGAGAGCATCGTTGACAATTTCCTTTCATTCTCTGCATTTTTATTATTTCTAAATTCACTTTTGAAAAAATGTGCAGAGTGGAATGAGTAGCAGCAAATGAACGAACATCCTGAAAAAAGGGGGAGCGATCATCAAATAATAAATAACTGCCTCCGTTATTCATCTGACATCACAACCAGAAAAAGGCATACTGTACCGCATACTGTCAAGCTGTCTTTTTTTTTAATTTCACCGGGACAACGACAATGTCACTCGCATCCCTTAGCAATCATTCTAACTACTACATTTTACTCTGAAATAAGGATATTTCTTGTTACTGTCAAAACTTCATGTCACACGCAAATTTCACATTTTTTTCCACTGACTGATGGAAAAAATCAAGGGACGTTGCTAACTGCGATATATGAAATTGCGTGCCAAAAGCAAAATAGTAATTATCTCAAGCGCAAGAAAGATAATGCTAAACTAATTTCAATGTCGTGGCGTTGCGTGGCGGGTGGCTATAAATAATGCCGTATAATGTTACAGCTTCAGCAAATCGTAAATTATTGCTGCAAATAATAATTTTGTGAGTGCTCAACGGATGAGAAGTGAAGGGAGAAGACTTGCACTGAACGGCAATTCTGTTGCACTCATAAAAATTCGTCGTGAAATTTTGCTTAATCTTCTTCGAGCTTTCCGCTTCATGTCCTATACCACCCATAGACACAACAGCAGCTACTGCGCCAACCATTATCTTCAGCGTGATGAGTACGTCTGCGTGGTTACTACTGTCAGACGAAATAACACGTGCACTCGCGCTTCTCCCTGTCATGCCGTGCGTGCAACGGAGGAAACACATGGAAAAGCGACAATTGCTAGTTGGGATGAGCGGAACTTCATTGGCTACGACGCCGCTACGCACTTACTTCAGCCTTATTTATGAGTGAGGAGAGAAGCTCAGTTCTCTCCCCAACTACCAACTACCAAAACTAGTCTTCTTTCTCTCCGCAATTCTTTGTTCCATCGAATTTTGAGCTGAACTGCTCCCTCACAACGATTCAATTCTTTTTACTTACTGAGCCTTTTTATCATTTTCAAAGCCTAAAAAAGTGAGACAACTGAGGAAGTGAGACCAAGGGAAGAGTTTCACCACACATTGCTTCATAGCATCATTACTGCGACAACTGCGCCCTCCTCATTCAACTACTTTTCTCACCCGTAGAGAGTTACGAAGGAAATGATGGCTGGGGAAGAAATTGAATGTTTTCATTCATAGACACAACATCCTTATGAATGGTCATTCATTGTCGTCCACTTCCGTCATCATTCACACATACACTGCCATTTTATGCTTTCACTTCAGCGCTTCTCCTTTCCACCAAAAAGCTCACTGCCACTGCGCAGGCTGAATTGAAGAAAGTACTCAAGCAAATTTGAGAATTGGAATGATACTTAGGAAGGGAATTGTGTGAGGTCGAGGTGCAAATTCGTCACTTCCCATCTAGGATTCGCAACGTTTCTTTTTGAAATATTTGGATCTTCACTTTTCTAACGTTCCTTGAAAGCTACTAAATTACTGTGCAATGAAAAGGGCATGAATTTAATTTCCATTAAAGTGTGAAATTCGTCTTCTCTTTCGCTTTACTTTGCCTAATTCTTCAATTCAAATTCAAATTCAACCGATGAAATGAACAAAGGAATAATGGAAATTTCGAGGAAACAAGCCATTCACTTTCGTGCACTAACATTTAGAGGTGCTTCTCCTGCTGTGCTGCTTCTCTTCAAGTCTTCAAGTGTGTTTCCCGACACAGAATGAGCCAGAAGATGAATCGACTTACATAATTACTCGTAGAGTTCATTTTAAGTTTGCATTTAGCCCACTATGACTATGCGTTGTGGCCATTCCAGTGCTCGTATTTTTAGGGGTGATGTTGTAATAATAGGTGGTGGTAGGCTGCCAATAATATTTCTGAGTGATTTAACTCAAACTTCTTCTACAACCCAAAGAAAGTTTGGTTTATCACTAAAAGTGAAATTATTGACAAGAAGAAGTATATTTTCGAACTTTTCAGTTGCTTTAGGACAATGCTTGTTTGCTCTTCAACTTCCTGCTATCCTTACTTTCTCTGCACGATTCAATTACGAATTCAACAGGCCGTTGGGTTTGGAGAATGGAGTTGTGGGGGATGGATAGTTTACAGAACTTGCGTGGTACTCGATGCATCATTCACTACTTTTGAAAATTCCTGGCCAAGCAGACGTCACATGGTACTGCTCTTTCCTTTTACCGTGAATACGAACTGTCAATGCGTCTGCAACTGTCGGATAAATTTCAGCTTCAGGACATCATCTCAAGACTTTCAAATATGTCATGCGTAAAGCGAAGATTTGCCTTGTGCAACGTTTTTTAACGTAAACCTTCCAAAAGTAATTTCGACACCAAGTGAAGTGAGCAGCCGAAACAAGCGTGCAGCAATGATCACTTCGAATTTCACAACATTACATAATAGGACCCCAATTTGCACTAGGCAAAACAAAAATGCTAGCGAAGCATTGAATAAAATGGAGAGTGCAGAAAGAATTACATTTACGAAAGTAACTTTGTTTCCAAGACGTTCACTTGCAGGAAATCTTCCCATACCTCTAGCGTGGTAATCTGAAAAAGATTTAGGAGTTTAAGATAAGTAGTAGCACAACGAACATGCAAACTCGAAGCTGAATATGCGCATACCTCGACTTTTAGGTTCTATTTGCAAACGCCTGCTCTTCAGTTGCATCAATCACTTTAAGTGAAAACTTCGTCATTACTTTCATAAGTCTTAATGTGAAGAGAGGAAGGGTGCGGTGTTCTCACTTGTTTGATAGATGCTATGATGCGTAGCTTGCTTTTACTGTACTCAAACACACTTTGTATTTTTCATTTTTTTGTATGCACAGTGACGGCAGTGAGACGAAATGCACCTCTGAATATCATTGACTACTACTCATCGTGGTTATCTTTGCTTCTCCTAGAAGGAGAGGAGCTTAAAGCCTAAACACAGCTGTCAAAATAAATGTAAATGCTACGAGAATGCAAAGTCATCACAGTGGCTGAAATAATAATCCGGAATTTCGAAAACTACCCATCCCTGCAAGCAATCCACCAAATCCTTCATGTTTCTGGAAAGCTCGTAACGAATAAACTGATAGGAAGCTTTCCATAACATCATAATTTTTTGGGAAATTTCTTGTCAATTGTAGCCATGAAAATATGCTTTGCACGTAGTTCGAAGAAAAGACGGCGTTTTATTCTTGTAACGAACTTCATGACAGCAGTTCTCAGTGAGCTAATCTCACTATTGTTTGAATTAAAATTCTCAACTGAACTAAAACAGCAAAGCAAGAATTCAGTAAAGTGTGGCTGCGTCTCCCTAGTGCCAGAGGAAGCTAGCAGCTATTCCTCTCGGATAAATCTTTTGAAATATGCAGAAAGATATCGAGAGAGATAAAGGAGGTGCGGGAGCAAGGGCGATGCTTCCTGTGACAGTATTCCTAAAATAAGGAATGCTCTGCACCTCTTCACTATACCTGCTCCTTATCTCACTGGTGCTTGAGCTGTCAAATGGATGGATGGATGGATATGTCGGCTCACAGTGACTCCAATCCAATTAAATGTCAGTTTAGTCTTAGTCATGGAAGGCTTGTATCAAATATATGAGCTGAACGATTCTTTTTACTTCCTTACAACTGAACTTTGTAAGTGTGCACGAAAGTTTGGGCGAATTAAATTTCTTACATTTCAAAAATTCAAAATCATTCTTTTTTCAATCGACGAAATTAATTTTCTATTAATTGCTTTCAAAATAGCACTGTGAAAATGCAAATACAATTTTTTAATATTCTAAATATTCTTGCTAATTTTGCATTCCCAAAATTATCTGCCACACACCACTCCGTAGGTCGCTGTTGAACATATTGTCTCTTTTCTTGCATTTTTCAGTTAATTATCAAAAATAAACTGTCTCATTTCTTGCTGCTGTCAGCATCAGCAAGAAATGCTGTGTTTGTTTGTTATTTGTCTGGCGCACATGTCTGGCACGAAAGAAAGACGTGAGTGAACGACAATCACAGGTCAATCACTTTTTAATCCAATCAAGTGAATTTACTTTGAAGATGTGCGGCAGTGTAACATAACTCCGTGACTCTGTCTGCGATCACCTTCCGTCAATAAATGCATACGCACACACATATCATAAACTTACATGCTGATAATAATGAGGAATAATAATAGCGATTAATGGTATGAATAGGTTTCGATGTTTGCGACCTACTGCTTGCTGCTACACACCCATCATCATTTATGAGGGCAAAATAATCTTACACTGAAACTAAAATAATCCTTCCACTAAAACAATCCCTTTTCACATGATTTCCACTTCTCTCTTACGAACACCTTTCCAACGCTGCTTTCAATTAATTGGTGGGAATTTTAAATGCAATCCACCTTACCAAGTGGTAGCTTAGATTGAACGCGTCGGCTGCTCTAGGCAATAGCAACCTCTCCCCTTGTTTATTCAAATTTTTGGATAACTTAGTCTTTACTGTGTGTAATTGGTTAGTCGCCACCATTACTTATGGAATGTGTATCTCTGGATTAAGGATTTCATTGAAATGCAAGCATTAATCACAATGCTTTTTTTTTCTTTGGTTGAGGTCAAAAGAGCAAAGTAATTTAATAACGCGGAAAAGGAAAAGATGGAGATGCCAAGAGGTAAAACGTTGCGTTCGTCCCGCAAGTCTTCACCACCTCGAGAGCAACGCAGGTTATTGAGCATAAACAACAGCAGCACGTGCAAAGAAGGTCAGCGTGCAACGTCTCCAGCGTCGCCAACACGAGGCAAACGAACGCAGCAGTATATGTCTCGAAAAGAAAGAACTTCTGAGGATCGCGTTCAATGGAAAGCGTTCGCAGAAGGCAGGCATTCTGCTCTGTGCTCCGCTGTGGCAATTCCCACTTGTGGAAGAAGAAAATGCCAAGAGATTCAGAAACCCCTTTCATTCACCGCCAGTGGAAGGTGACCCGACGTCACTCCAAATGAAGGAAGATTCATCATCAGTCGACGAAGTTCATGTTAAATCCACATCCTCACTGCTACTTCACTTCAATGCTTTTTTGTTCGTTTCACCTACTCCCTTTTATGCTGTGCTGGCCTTAGCGTTCTTCACGCTGAACTTTTCCCCCTGTCTCCCTTGCTTTCGCATGTTTCAACTCTTACTTGCATCGGCTCGCTGCAAATTTCATATCATTTACTGCGTCCCTTAATTTTACTTCTATATCTGAATTTTCCCCGCATCCTTCGCAATCTGCAAATTTTATTCTAACAGTTGCGTAAGTATGCGTAAGTCGGCAGCAGTCCGTTAAACCACTCCTTACCTTCTGCGTGCTAATTACTCATCACTTTACGAGGTTTAGAATTTTGCAAATCTCTGTGATTTGCAAACATTCAAGACCTGCTCTGTTCGAAATCCATTTCAGCATATTTTTAATCAGTCAACAAACCGAATTTAATTGGAGAAGTAAATTTGAGCTTGAAGAGAGCACCCGGAGATTCTAGCTGGTTAGCAGAGAAATTGACTTTTCACCTTTTCATATCGTTTTTCGATCTGGCTGTCCTTGGTGCTTGAAAAAAGCATATCTTATTACCCAGCGGACCATTTAGTCACCGTCCGACCGGCTGTTAGTTGGCATGGATGAAAGGAAAAGATCGGACGTGAGCGGTGTGTGACTGAATGATCGCTTCTCATTAAAGGGGTCATTCAATTGTTTGATGTATAACTATAACATTGTGTCATTGTAATTAAATGGCTCCTCCTGATTGCATATCGATCGGGTGACTTGCACCGCCAAACAGAGTCGTATGTGATGCCGGATGAATTTTCTTAATTAGCTTGAAGCTTGCATCGAATTGGGGAGCTATCGATTATTGCCGGCCTTGTTCGCCAACCACGGAGTAGCTAAAGAGCCAAGGATCGACAGCATCATTATTTTCGGGTGAAAAGCCGAGTAGTGCAGAAGAGTGCGAAGTTTTCGCAGGTTGGATGATTCTAAATTCATTACTCTCCCAACAAATAAGCAAATAGTGATGTGATGTGCGAAGATGATGTCCGCAGGCGACCTACTGCATACCGGAAAATCACTGGGGCACGAGCAGTAGGTCAGGCGCCATTCCGGAGAACATCTCCCACAGAAAGCACAGATTAAATTCTGCTGTGTGCATGAATGAATAGCGCAGAAGCAGATGGATGAGTTGAGGGGGCGTCAGGAGGACACTCTCACCTCGCTTCCCTTTCCCTTTCCCTCGCAGAAGCATCCGTCCATCGAGCGCTGCAGCAGGAAGGACGCCATTTCCGAAGTTGTTCCTCCTGGCAGCAATAATTGACTTTAAGCGATCTCAATTACACATAGGGACACACATGCAGTGCGAGCTGACCCTCTCCTTCATTTAGATTTGGATCTCTTCCATCTGTTGCGAACTGTGACGACGACCGATCACTTTAAATCACTCTCAAATCTCGCCTGCATCATCACTTCAACCGAACAAGCTTCACAATGAGTAGAGCTGTTCACAGCAAGTCCATTCCACTTCCGTCTCATTAATTCAGCTATTGAGTTACCGAGTGAGTGGGTATGAGCTTAATTGAATTGAGTAGGGTTGGGTAATGCAGTCCAAGAACGTTCGTCGCACCATGAAACATGCACGGAGCGGAGGGAGACAGAGAGGTAACAAACAAGTCAACCAACCCGTCACTATGGGAGCCTTCCTTCCTCCCAACCACATTTCTCATCTGTTCGTATTGATCTGAAGAACTCATCCAGCAATTCTTGAAGCCTTTGCGCATGCCATCCCTTCACTGTACCAGAGCGCCCCACACGGCACTGCGTAGGGAGCGCACGCGCACCACTTACCAATTAAATTTACATGAAGACGGCTGGGCCGCCGGCGGTCAGTGGTAAGAAGGCTGGTGCTGGCTGCACATGTGCAGTTAGTTACTCCTTGGAATTTTTTAGTTCGTTCGCTTCGCGCGCTCTCTCTCTCTCTCTCTCTCTCTCTTCTTGTTGACATGCGCTCGCTCGCTCAACAGTGGGAGATGGAAGTGAGGATGAATTTCCACCGGGCAATGGGGTGAGAAGGGCGGGACGGCAGGTGCTTGCAGCGAGCATCACATCGCGGCTAATTACCAGCAGGACGCATTCCCGGTTATCTCGTGCCGTGGCTAATCCCTCCCCAAGCTTCCGGAGCTATCCTCTCCCAGCACATGGATAACCCACCTTGCTCCGCTCTAATCCTCAGGCTCTTCGCTGCTCATCATTTGTCGCCTGTGCCGGAACACGACAATGCATCCTACCTTCCGCAGCACATTGGCTGTCCATTAACTGATTTGTCAAATGCTTGATTACCAGCGCTGCGATGCAATAGCTGCCGACACTGGCCGGCAGTCTGGCGACCACTGCTCTCATTGGCGTCCTTTCATCCTTTCCTAACCTCTGATCTTATTTCAATACCTTTCATTCCCTTATCTCTTCCTTCATCACTCTCCTATTCCCTCTGCAAGACGTCGCAGTGGAAACTGAAATTTACAACTACTTTTAACAAACGTGAAACGTCCATCCCTCTCATCAGTGAAGTGAATTTATCCCTAATAGCGTTGTCGTTTATTAACGCGCACTTCCACGCTCTCCTCGCAGTAAGAACCAAACGAGCAGATCCTTTCAGCTAAGTAAGCCTGAGTCTCTTCATCATCCACAAACACTTCAATATACAGACGTCGTGCTACAAAACTCCCAGTCTCTCACTTTCTTTCAACCTGTCGTTCATTTTTTCATCCTAGAACAGATAATGAGACGCGTCATCAGCCGTCATTCATTTCCGTCGCTTTTTGACCTCCAGATAGACGTGCACGATAGGAAGGCTTTTACGCTGGCTTCACGTGCATCTCATCTACAAGTGAAGTAGCATTTTTACTGGCACTATTGTGACTTACATCGTTATGTTAACTCCGATTTCCAGTTAAGCCTGTGTAAGAAGGCCTGTGTACTCTCACTGTGTTCGTTTTGGTAATTCGGTGGTGCTCTTAGTGATTTTGCAAATTTAAAAAAAGGCAAATTTACTTTCAACAAGTGAGGAAGTAAAGGAAGTGAAAGTACTTTTAACAAATAAGTAAGCAGTATATCCCATCATTTAGCTGCGCAAGCCAAGAATATTTCGTTAGGAAGAAATGCAACTAGAAGTCACTTCGGTGCGTGTATCATTAGTCCATCACGTTTGTGAAAGAGGCTCTTATGCCGCAATAAATGGTCACTTCAAATTTCGCAATCCAAAGGCGATCCGATGCGCCAACTTCAACTTCAAAATTGTTTCCTTTCGGAACTAAACTACTTATTTCAATGATTCAGCAACCTTTTGCTATTCAGAAAGATTGCATTTCTTTGACATTTGATTTTAGTTAGAAAGTTCTTAAGTAAAAAGGATTCTTTCATAGTAATTTTCAAAGCAGAATTAACTAATTGCCCTATATGAATTTCCACACCTAGGCCACCGCCATACGTGAAGTGAGTGGTGTTATGTCATTTGGTATTTGAATGGTAGCAGAACCAATTCGCACATGTGACATAATTCAAACAGCTTTATGCGTCCGGTCACCTGTCCGGTCACCGTGCTCAGCTGCTCCTGTTCTTTGCAGAAATTAGTCAAAGGGCCGTCATCTTCTCCTCTGTCTCCAAGGCGATTTATTCAAAATTCAATTCCCATAGACTTTTTTTCTATCTTAAAGGCTATCTTAGCACGGCCACACACCTCCTTCATACTTTCTTTTTTCACGGATTCGAAAGGACATGCAGTAGGGAGACAGATGGTGAGATGAAACGTGTCCCTATCCTCCACCATTTACCACTTCGCCAGGATCAAAACTACTGAAATTTCCAAACTTTGCTTGTCGGATGAAAACGCAGGATAGTGTGTGTAAGAGCTCGGCGCACATTTGGATGGAGGATAGGGACACGTTTCAGTCCGAAGTTTTTTTTATTCTAACTCTTCCTGGCCTGGTAAGTTCGGAATAATGAATAATGTGTCGCTTCGTCGCTCATGTGAATAGGATCTGTCAGACTACTGCCGGTCGCACAATTCCCGTAGCGACAACGTAGCGCGACATATGGCACATGCCAACGACACCGCCCCAATTTTCCACTCCGTTAGAGGACAGAAGATAAAAGGAAGCAGTGGTTCCGAGGCGGTAGCGTCACCAGACGAAGATCCTGTAGCGTTTACGAAGTTTGAAATTCGAAATGTGTCGACGACCATCTCCTCTTGTCTTTCTCGGTTGTTTACTTTTCCGTTACCTATCATTTTACCTGTTACTTGTCTACTACATCCATTCCTTTCACTTCAGTCACAGGCATCCTACTTGGGGATCCGGCCCATCTCTATGTATGACAGGCAGTGCTTTGCATGCCTTACAGCTTCAAGTAGGAACATCCCATGTACTACGTGAAGCCTGAACAATCAGATTCTTTGATCATTTGGGTTTTGACTACTGTCTTCGGGGGGTAAATGGATGGTCCTCATGCTCGTTCCCGTAACTAATTTAATCCTTTCTGTTCATCTAATGTATTTGTCTTGTTTGTCGTTCGAACTTCATGAAACCGTTCCTTCTGTTCACTAAAACGACGTTTGACATTTCCAAGTTGTGTTGAGAGTATGTGTGACATCTGTAGCGGTCATTCATCTATCCGTGATGGCACAGGCAGTGTCCTTTGGCCATCCCTTCCAGACGTCTTACTGTTTGAGAAGCTATTGTGGGATGACACATGATGTATTGTGGAAATGGTCACTGACCTGGCGCTAGCAACGCAAGCTTCCGCTTGATTGACAGATCTCATAACAACTATTCTGCACCTTCCAGAAATTCGGATTTCACTTCATCTCACTTGTCTTCTCCAAAGCGCATTTGTTCCTTGCAGGAACACGGCAAAATTTCCAAATCCATCAAAGTCCAAGTGCCATTCCCTGCAATCATTGTCACAGAAATGCATCGGTTATCTCCGACTCTCATTTCACCTCTTGGCACTTCATCACTCATTCATGTCAATCGAGATAGCGTTGCATAGGAACATTTTCGCACATCTCGAACGTTGTCACTTCTCATTTTTAAAACTCGAACTTGAACTATACCTGGTAGGTGGCCTGGAGAAAAACTTTTCGAATCAACCGTCAGGAAAATTAATTTCGCCTAAGGTTCGTCCGCTCATCAATGTTATCATGAAATATTGTCAAAAAGACGTCAGCAGCCGCTTATCTTCCCATCGGTAGTGAAATCAAGAGATTTCCCACAGATACGATGATTATGATGGTTCAAATGCCGCCAGCAAGGACAATACCGCTTAGCTTGCTGCTTCTCGCCATTTCCAGTACCATGTCAAATCAGTACTACGATCCGACCGCGCGAGATTATGTTGAGACGTGTGACGAAATGGCTCAGTTAGCTGGCGACAATTTTTGCAGGGTAGCAATTTATGCATGGTTTGTAGGAGAGCTTCATAAATGACCTATGGTTGATTTGCAACTCCTTGGGCACCTGTGCTTCTTGTGATTTCTGGATAAGTAAGGTCAGATACTCATACACTAGCAGCCTATATTTAACACATTAATGGTGATTTTTAATCACTTTTCTCACGCAACACCCATCGATGTGATGTTTATCATTAGATAATTATCAGTACTTCTAGGTATTCAACATTTGCTGTCGGGATCGTGCAAAGAACAAATTGAATGGCGATCGCTGTCAGTTAACTGATCCCACCAATGGATGTCAACTCAGTTCAGAGGTAGGTGCCAATCATCCATTACCAATAATCTTCTATCTATCGCCTTCTGTGAGACACTCACGTACGAGAATGCTCGCTGTACCGGAATACGGATGCGAACATCCAAGAGAGCTCTGATCTGAACCTTTAAAAGTTCATTCACCAAACACTGTGACTAATGGCTATTTGAGTGACGCAGTTCGATAATATATATCTGTTCATCTCTCCTTCAGTTGAAATTTTCAAATGAACAATGAGAAGTGGGCGTCCCATCCCATTCAAGCAGCTTACTCCACTCTGTTCATCTCTGCGAACTTGGAATAATTATAGCCCGTAATTAGCTTGCAGAAGTTACACGTAATGCAAATTGCTAATTAAACAAAGTATTAGTTGCATTAATCATACTGAGTGGGAAGGATGAGGTGTGGTTTGGTGACACTGCGTGGGTTGACACGGTTGAAATAGGTTCAAGCAAATGATGATTTCTGGTCTCATTTTCCTCCCGTGCCTGAGTACTGTCCTATAGCTGAGCAACAATCGATGACCTCGGAGCAGTTGCATCAAGTATGAAATACATTTTATACTAATAAATGGTCAATTATGAAGCGATGCGATACGACAAACGAAGACAGCAACTGTCACATCATTCGACGACTTTTCCGTTTGAAGTGACCAATTTGCGAATGGATGTCGTGAGACGAGCGACACTCCTCAAGTTCGCCAAAGTGATGGACTAAACTCACTTAGCTACAAATACATCGTGAATATTACTTACCAGATGAAATGCCATGAAGCACTGAATTCCTAAAATCGTTACTGCCATCCTCATGCACCAACTTTAAGTGGTGGCATTTGATGTTATCGCTGAACATGTCCAGTAACCGATAATGAGAAACTCTGCTAGCGTCTGTAGTTATAGACAAGAAAGGAGTAGCCACAAAGATGAGTCGGTGAGGCAGAAGTGTCCTCCAGCACCCGCTTCAACAACAATGCTTTCCAAATTTCTCAGTGCTAGAGCCAAAACACGAATATACCTATCATCGGAAATCCTCCAATAGTTGGTGGCTCTCAAGTGGAGAAAGTTCCTTCCTTCAAACTGAGGCAATCTGTCTCCCTCAACTTCAATGCAACAAGCAAAGAGGTATAGCAACAATAAAGGGACGTGCCCGCAATCTCATGTATCAACAGACTTCCTCGCTGACCCGTCTCTGAAGGCCAGCAAGCAATACTTATCACACTGGTCTAGATTAAGCAGAAAGTCTAAACTGTCCAAACTTTCCAGGGCAATGTGGAATTTCTACGATGTCGAGCTTATAACTGTACTCCTGAAGTGACAACCACCACGACAACCACAACAACCACAGCACGTGCACTTTTCCTGAGTTCCTCATCAACATGTAAGGTTCCAACTTTCTATTGAAAAATGATGTATTCTGGTGCTATTGCTGGAGCATTGCCCAGTCAGTCTGCTTTGCAATCACCTAGTGGCTTATTCGTTGTGTAGGAACCAGGTAGAGAGCTTTGCTGAGCAACACCCTCTTCCAATTATAGATGAGGAAAAGTTTATTTCCACCTCGAACTACGCTTCACTTTCACATTCATTCCACTTTGAGTGCCACCGAATGCGTGTTGCACTTGAAAGCTTCAGTAAGGGCTAGCTAGAGTGATGCATAAATTGTGTAAATCATTTGAGCGTGAAATGAGGAAGAAGGAAGACACCACCTTATTAAGAACGGACGGACGGTGCCACTGACACGACGCAATCCTTTCTACTCTCTCTCTCCCTCTCTCTCTCTCTCATATCGGTTAATCCTTTTCAGCTGGCTACCATAGCGAGTGTCGTGCAACGCGAAGGGGCAAACTGTTTGAGGGATTTTCTGAAATTAGTTCATCCATTTCATTTTCAAATCATTCATTGCAGATATCAAGGCAGGTGCATTTATTACCGTAATCGCACTTGCCGCAGCTTTCGCAGCAAACTTCAGGCAGTGCTCTCATTGGATATAGTCGGCGCGACATTTCGGTGAGCACCTACCTTCCTTGTGCTTCCTTAGGACTTGAGGGAATAAGCCTTCCAGTAGCAATAGCGTCGCATTCCACGTTATCAACTGGAAAGGAATAATGAGATACGCGGTGATACGCGTCTGATTCGTCAATTTGCTGAAGAGCTTTGCCAGAAAGCATTCGCATTCGGTCATTACACGCCACCGTTCATAGAAGAAGAAGAAGAAAGTATCAGGAAGGAAGGCTTATCCGCAAAAATTTCTTACTATTCACTTTTGTTACTGAGACGAACAACTGGGCTCTCACAGGCCCTTTGCACTTTCATTATTGCAGTAATTAGGCGGCGTAAGGGGAAGAAGTAGCATACCTTCCTGCTTTCGCGCTTTCCTGCAATGACCTGCTCCCACAAATCTGTCCATCCGCGTCTTCCGGTAGGTAACAAATAAGTGACTTTCGCAGACACTTTCCTGTCATCTCTCTCTCTCTCTCTCTCTCAGGCTTAACACGACTTCTCCGTACATTTTATTCCCAAACGCATACATACGCAAATGCTCAGAAACGATCTCTATTTAGAGAGAGAGAGAGAGAGAGAGGGAGTTGATAATGACGTTGAATTTTAGGCTGACAAATTGTTGAGAGTACATTTAGCTAGAGAGTGATTTTCTGAAACTCATCAACCTTTCTTTCAGCAGCTTAATCAAATCAATGCAAAATTAGCACACTCATTTTTCAACGGACCATTCGTTTTAAACGCAACTCTGGACGACCAGCGATCAGAGCAGATTGTGGTGCTATGCAATCGCAATCTCAATGGTAACTGCAAAAGGTGTCAACCTTTCACTCTCACCTCTACTGCTCCCCTCCCTTTTTCCCTGTCCATTTTTTTAGTAATATTTAATATTCAATGCCATTCATCATTCATCAGTATCTGCTCAGGAGCACAGAAGCTGCTGGTAAATTATGCGTGAGAATGAATTCAAACGCTGTTGGTGATGTGGAAGATTGTTAATTTTCAATTGAAATTTTCTTCTAGTTTGTTTGTTGTGCAACGTGTAGCATCATTGACCAAATTAATTGTTTATTAATTTTGCTGCTACATTTCCTGCAACCTGCCAGTTTCTTGACCGCTGTCCTCTTGCCATTGTGCGATCGCAATTTCACTTTCATTGGTTTGCAAAACAGTGATATCTATCAGAGAGAAATCACATTGGGAAGAATGAAGTTGACGCGACCGTTATCACAGCCGCATATGCACTCTCACACTAGGGGATTTTCCACGCTAGACCCGGGGATTCAGCGTGGAAAATACGGGCTGAGTCAGATGTGTAGCGCCTTGGTGAGATTTCCTAGAGCGCGTGAGGCTGCAATGATTCTCTGACATCGTCGCTGATTTGTCGTGGCGTTTCTTGCGAGATGCCCATTCGCTTCTTTATTTTAATGTATTTATTTGTTTGCAATCCTCCATCCGCAATCGCCTGAGCCATGCGATGTTTCCAGCATGCACCGATTGCCTAAAAATATGTGTGCACCGATCGCGCCTGCGCATTGATGGCTTCCCTCTAACGAAGTCACTGCTGAGTTTCTATGATCAAATCTTTCACTCTTGTTGCTTCACTTACTTACACTTCTTCAGTGAGCTTCAATTTAGCTTCCCTTTCCCTCTCTCTTCCTAGAGCTAGAAAACGAAGCACTGAGGCACCACGAACTTCAGTTGCACGAACTGTTATCAGTTCTGATAGTAGCAGTGCGAAATACTTTGTTTTAATCGAGTCAGAAAAGCGTCATCTCGTCCGAATGAACTCTGAATTGTAATACAGCCACGAAGCTAAGTAAGATGCTAATTTCTCTCCCTGATCAACATCACCATTCATTCTGTGCGTGTCTGCCAAGCATGGAAAATGCGAGCGTGTTTTTGGCAGCAATGCAAAAAGTGACCTCATTGTCCTCAGGTGAGTGGGCGATGGTGTGGATGCAACAAGCCTTAAAATAACGCATTGAACGTGTTCGCAAACTAGGTCATCCGTAACCGCTCCTGGAACTTTAGTTTTATGCGATAATATTAGTTTGAGAGCATTATGATTTCAAACTGATTGGTTACCGTCAGGAAAATGTTGAGACGTTGTAGTGCAGGGGTGTTTTTGTAGGTAATCCAGAATTGATGATCTAGGGCTATTGGATTTCTGCGTCACTTTTTCACAGCGGCGAAACGCACTGCACTGAGGATCGATCCCTTTTTTTTACGTTGCCTGTTTTTCCGCTCATAGCTAATAAATAATCTCAGATCAAAACCAACTGCACAGCTATTGACCCTTCAAACTATTCTACAAGTACACAGATACGGTAGAAGTTCTACCTTTTTGTAAATGCAGCATAGAAATAAATGTGATTAGAGCAATTTCTCATTATCAAGCAATTTAAAATAAAAACAGACAGTACGCGATATACGCTCCATATCATCTGCGCCTGCGACATTTTCTAATTGGGCGTCAAGCTAAGCTAAGCTGCTTTTCATGCTGCTTAAGTTTCACTAAGCTGTTGACACTTCACAGAAGAATGGCTACGGTAAGATGAGTTACATGATTTGGAAAAAAGTTAGCCTATACAACGGATAAAGCGAAGAAGGAAGTACGTTAGAAACCACTAAATGACCATAAGTACATACGGAGATTGAGTTATTAAAATCACCGGGAATAATCTGAGAGTGATGGAAGGTTACTGACACTCTTATTTTTCTGCAGGATTAAGTAGCGAGTGTTATTAAGAAGCAGTGGACTGAAGCGAAGATTTTGTCACAAAAGCCTGTTGGAGGATCAGTTCTAAGTGAACAAAATATAAGTTGTACTGACAACCAGAAGTGCTGATAACTTCCCAGCAAAAAGATTTTATCGCACAGGAAAAGTTGTGAGAGTCTATGTGTAACGAGTGGACTTCGAAGAAATCTCGAGTAACTGCAAGGAAAGGTCTATGTGTAACAAGTGGTCTCAAATAAAATAACGCCGAAGAAATCTCGACAAGGAATTCGGATGCTTTTCCTTCCCACTTTTCCCCTTCAAATGAACGCCATACTTTGTCATCATTCCCAAATTCAATTACATTATAGATGGGAACCCACAATTCTCCATATAAGTGCAAAGTCAACATACATTAGAAATACAACAAAAGCACAGGTGAAGGAAAAAAAAGACACAATTCATAATTCAAGCGTGAACATTCAACGAATCATTTTACACATCTCTTTGTACTCAAAAAGGGGATAAACGTAGACATGAAGATGGTAAAAAAGTGTAATTAATTCACCAGTTAAATAATCTGGAATTGCTTTGTGATATCTGTGAGGTTTCGTGTTTCGATACTATCATTCAGTACGTAAAGGAATGTGTCCCAATAATAAATTTAGTGTTTACTCATTCAAGAATGATGAAGTCACAATACTCCAAAGATGTATAATTTTCACAATTATGAAATTCTAATCCCTTTGAGGTTCCTCAATTTACCACCCTCCCTTATTTACAGCTGCAAACGATCATTTTATATATTTCTCCATAAATTTCTTATGAAATTCAGAGCGAATAGCATCATTGATAAAAACCTGGTCCTTTTTACGCTCTTCGATGCCCTTCGCACAGTTCTTAAAAACTACATCATCATCCCACCGCCGTTTCACCTTAATTGGAAAAAACACCATAAAAATCCAACAAACACATGTGATGTTAAACACAATATTGGAACTGATTGGGAATGCATTAACGATGGCGTAAGATTACTGATTATATAGGCAACTTTTAGTCGTGCATACTAGTGGTCAGATAGACAACTTTTTTGTAATATTTATATTATTATACCCAAATATATGCATCCCATAATACTCATCACAGATCAATGGCATAATTTCCAACCTAGTTACATATCACTATTGAAAGTGAAACATACCTTGAAATCTGATGCCTCCGAATTGAGTAGTGGATTCCCGTGCAGAATGTTTTCTGTCCTTATCCGCTCCTATAAAACATGAACTAATACTCAAGAAATGCATTGATCAGTAAACAAACGCAAACTTCTGCTAACAATAACTGAAGTTTGTTGGAATATAAAATGAACAAAGCAGTGGAAATTATAGATATTAACCTAAGGTACTTAGTCTTTTACCTGTTCTTCAGCTAATGCAGCATCATGCTGAGCCTTTTCCAATGCTCTCTCTTTCTTAATTCTAGCCAATTCAGCCATTAATTCCGCGGCGTCATCTTCATCCTCATCCGAATTCTACAATCAACATAAATTTCTTATAGAGACCCAGATTCCTTTTAATAAATTTTTCTTAACTTTTACTATATTAAGCATAAGATAAAGCACGAATATAAATTGTCATATTGTAAAATATCAGTGAAACGCATACATCACTCATATCATCATCATAGGGATCATCCTCATCCTGAACATTTGGTACTGAGCCTCCTTCTAATCTCGGCTTTTTTTGCGTATTCCAAGCACTTTCTCGACTTCGTCGTTCACGTCCCACATTTTTCTCTTTTTCTTCTAATTCGCGACGCAAGTCCTGCAAAAACAATAACTAATCCTGGCACTGCATAGCTGTGTTATTAATGTGTCTTACTAACCCTAAATATGGTATATGACGAGCAACCAACGTACAAGCTGTAACTTCAGACATAAACCAAAAATTGAGTCCAAATGGACATATGCTTTATACAATGCAGTCTTTCCGCTTCTTTTTCTAAACGACCATATATGCGCTCGATACTACTACCTATTGAAATTTGAAAAATTTTGCACTAATATCTATATCAGACGTAGAGACCATTACCCGCAACTTTATGTCCTCTGCATGACCTTGTCCTTTTTGACGATATTTAAGTTTCGTGTGCGATGGCATATCCTTGCTTGAATATTGCTGTGACAGCTTCGAAAGATCGCCTTCATTTCTGCCAGATCCACCACGTGCCGGTTCAAAAGTTGGTCGATGTGCGGTCGTCATAACGATAACCTAATACGAGGAATGAATATAACAGACCTGTATGGTAGTGATACGTGTAAAAATGTCATAATCAAGCAATGTAATCACGCTAACTGCATGTGTGGTGTTCCACTATCAGTAAAGCCTACGCAACTCCCACCCATCCACTTACGCTATTCCCGAGCACTAGCCGCCACCTCAATCCCAAACAGCATATCAGTTTTTCGCGGCTGGTCGTCTCAGTACAATGACGCTTACAAAGGAATCGGTACGCGTTTGTGGTACGAGGTGGTGGGCAGTTATTCGACTGTTAGAATCGTTACATCCTGTGGATAACATGAAAATGCGGAAACGTTATCCGCTTTTCCCAATTCTTTCCGATGTTGACGTTCGATCAGTGGAAATATGTGACAGAAGTAACATCTTTTCAGGAAAATGTCCAAGGCAGACGAAGGACGTCTAATACATATCGCGAAGAAACGTGAACGTGCTAAAGAAGCAATCGAACAGAGGCGACGGAAGCTGGAAGAGGAAACAAAAAATCGTAAAGCTTACTTGCTGTTGTTAGTAAAGACCTGACAAACATCTTGTGAGTTGCACCGATTTTCAAATTAGTAGTACATGGTGCGAGGAACTCTATCCTCATTTACACCACTCATTTCAGTGAAGTCAGGCATCACGACGAAATTCACCGCGAATTACGATGCTATAGAAGATTCTCTTAAAACTAGCACTGTTGGTCTAGTAACGCTAGATGAAATGCGAGAAAAACAGCGAGATGTGGTTGAAGCGAGGTTCTGTCGTTTTTCAGATGCTTTACTTTATGATGTGGAATCTTTTTCTAAAATTGGGTATACAGTAGAAACAGTACAGTAGAAATAAAGCTAGTAAAATGGAGGTGATATTTTGGCTACTGGACAAACAAGATTGGAATGATGATCATTGGTTTTATCAGTTGCTGGCTATTAATTTAATTGGATGCTTTGATGCTTCTGCAGAGAATTGCAAAGAGTGATTGAAGGAAATTCAAAGGAAGGTGTTAAAACTTCAGCTAACGACAGTAGGAGCTGTCAAGTAAGTTAAAACATTGCATCCCATACCATCATTGCTTCTTCAAGTTTTCACTTATGATTATAATCTAATGAAAAATGATAATCATAAGCTATTATGCAGGGACTGATTCTTTACAGAGCGCACACACACACACACACACACACACACACACACACACACACACACACACACACACACACTTCACCCCGCTTCATTGTGTTTATTTTCTAAACAGTCTGACGTCAAAGACCTTTTGCAAGCGTGACTTCTGCCACACCTCAATAGTATTCCTGTCGTAAGTCATGCGGCTGCATCATTATCACTGTAAACAGAAATCTAAGTGCCCTTCTTTCTTCTATATTCTTCCATTTTTCTTAATTTTTCCGTTATTGTACCCAAGTTACACAAGATAATTTCAGAAACGAGTGCTTTCTTTTGCATTCGATGATGAAGATCAAGACGATAAGGATTTGGCACCTGTGACATTCGAAAAGAAAGTGGGCGTTCTGATACTTCTAAAAATTTGTGTCACATAAAGCTTATACGAATAAAAGCATAATCAATCTAATTTCAGCGAGTGGGTATGGACCCAACAGTGGAGACAGCATTTCTTCCTGATCGTAATCGAGAAAAGGAATTGACTAAGTAAGCATATATTTCTTTCATATGTCTTCCTTTAATAATAGATATTTATTAAAGGTTGAAGGAAGATCTTGCAAAAGAGTGGCAGGCGTTACAGGAGAAAGAAAAAAACGAAGAAATCAACATTGCATTCGTATACTGGGATGGCTCCAGTCACCGAAAAGACTTGAAAATGAAAAAAGGCAACACTATATCACAGTTCCTTATCCGAGCACTTGAAGTAATCTTTTAGTAATCCCTTTTCTTCCTTTGCATGAGAACAAAAATACTACAACTCGTTAGTTCGTACCTTTGCAGTTGCTGAAAAAGGAATTCAGCGAAACGCGAGCAGCTGTACCGGAGAGTTTAATGTTTGTTAAGGAGGATCTCATTATACCTCATTTCTATACGTTGGTTCTTTTTTATTGCACATTACCAACCAGAAATTCAATTATCAGGAATCTCAATTTAATCTTTGTTTCTGCTCCCATTTCAGCGTTTTCGGCACATTTTTATTATGTAGTGTTAAGAGAACACTATGATGCTATACTCTGGGTAATTTACGAGTTCCTGTAATATTTATTGAAACGTGATTAAGGTTTCAAGATTTCATTGTGACAAAAGCGATGGGAAAGACCGGTCCGTTATATGAATTTGATGCAGCAGGAGAAATACGGTTAAGACAGGATGCCGCTGTAGATTGTGGCGAATCACATCCAGCCAAGGTATTGTCCATCCTCAGAATGCATAACTCGTACACTCATGACACCAAACCCGAAAAAATGATCATTAGTGTACAGTAGCATAATAATGGCCACCTCTTCAGGTTCTTCCTTATCAATTCAACTAAGAATTGAATAATAATTTCAAGATATAGGAAACACTAAAAACTTTTTATAACGACTCATTTACGATATCAACTAGCGGGATATTGACGTGATACATTAGTTCCATTCATACGCTGTGTGCATCTCGCTCGATTTGGCTTGGAAAAAGAAACACTGAAAAGGTTTTCAACGAAAAAGGGGAGGGGGAATTTATCAATGTATAGCTAGTAATATATATAAAAGATGACCTAGCACGCCGATGTATTTCTTCAGGTTGTGCTACGAAGTTGGTATGAAAAGAATAAGCATATTTATCCCGCATCTCGATGGGAAGCTTTTGTACCTAATAAAGAATACAGACGAACAATCGACGATCTCACCACCATTTGAACAGTGAAATCAAATTTGGTAGCAGTACCGTGTTTTATATCATAATATGCAATAATCCTTTTTTTCAAAAACCACTATCATTTCTCCATTTTGACGCTACTGGTACTGTTACATAACTTCGTTTCATGGTACTAGTCATGTTACTATTATAGAGTTCATAGCGGAGACAAGCAGATCTGAGCAAAAAGAAAAACTTTATTTGTCAACAGAGAAAACTATATAAAGTTCATGCCTATGCAAGAATCTTCCGTTTTACTAATTTTTATCATCCGGTTTCGCAACATTAAGATATTCACACATCTCGTTAGGACCTATGACGAAGTGTGTAATAGCTATAACATCCATCTGACAAAACCAAATGTATATTACAAATATACAAAGAGCAAAAAAAAAATTAAACTCGTCTCACTGTTGTAAAGAAAGGCGTTTGAGCTGTTCGATGCAGATATCCATACACTTTTCTTTAATGCTTTCTTTATTAGCCATTATCTCCGATTCCACCTGCAAATTTTTTGTTGATTCACAGCCCTAAGAAACACTTCGGGAGAATAGGAATAGATCTCACACATTACCGAAGAAATTATCTGTCCGCGCTAGCTTATCCATATACCTTTCTTTAATGCTTTCTTTATTAGCTATTATCTCCGATTGGACGTGGGACAGCATGAAACCAAAAACTCACGGAATTGATGATCCACTTTAACATGTGGTCACGGGCAAAACTACGTTTCACAGCTTCTGTTTCTTGTAAATAATCAAGACGACGTTTCATTTCGACAGTCAATCTCTCCACATTTTTCCGATAAGTTGATTCTAGTTGAAGCGCTAAATTCTCTTTAAATATTATTGGATAATACTCCTTTACAGCCGCATAAGCACTTCTTTCTGCCTTTGACATCTAAAACGAAATTCTGGTCTAAAAAACGGGTTACTTCAGAAAGACTGAGCACATCACCCACATAGAGGAACAAGAGTAATGAAAAAAGGACCGAAACATTCTTCGAAGGACGGAGAACTGAAAATGGTTATTAGGAGGGAGATAGGTTATGCTGCCATAGCAGTGCCTTCTCATTAATTCAGCATCTTACCTCCTGAACTTCTCGAACTGCTTTGAAGTTGTTGTCAATGATGTCCAAGTACTTCTTTTCGGTTTCCTTACAATTTTCATAGAAATATTTATCCCATCGATCTGTAAGAGTTAGTGAATTAGAGACATGATAAACATAGATTTGTTCTGTAGAAAATATTAAAAGTGTAAAACAAGGAGAGAGTGGGTAAAAGAGAGTTTATGTTTCTTAAATTCATTTCACTTTTTATCGTAAATCAAAACACCAAAGAAAAAACGGTAGTTCCTTCTCTCCCATTACAAATAGGTGGTAAATGAAAGTAAATAAGAAAAAAAAGCATCGCAACGTTTTTGAAACTTTGAAAGCGAAAACTCACAGTTGAAAGCTCTCGAAAATATGTAATAGTAAAACAAAAGGACTAAAATCTTCACTCTATCGTGAGCGATCTCGAACAGTCCCTTCGTATGCAAAAATGCATAAAGCATTGCGAAGAACACATACGGACCTAGAAAAACGTGAATTTGACCAATATGACACTATTAAATGAGGAAGAATCATTATTAAATGAAAAAACTTCGCCAACACCAACTAAAACACAATATCGAACAGAACTGCCCACTGATCCAGGATCACTAGTCAGACAAAGATTGTCATTAGAATTAGAATTTAGAATGTACCGCTTCGTAATGCAATGCCAAAAAAAATTATGAAGGCACAACAATATTCACGCACTCGTATCGAGTTTTGTTACTCCAGAACACCAACCTATGACGTCCAACACAAATTTCAGGAAGATGAGGCTTACCAGATGTCCCCGTATATTTATGGAAATCACTCATAAATTTGTCTGGTACGATCATAAGCCGTAATTTTGGCGGATACATGCGCTTCACAGGATACGGATAATTGACCTAAAAATCATAAAAATCAATGATAGACATTATAATTGCGATTTTGCTCACCAGGCTAATAACTAGAAACATTCCATAACACATACCAAATCACGCTCCGGATATTCCTTAAAGTCTTTCGGTAGCTCCGGTAAAGGTGGCGGAATATAATGCCTACCGATATCCCTCATAAAAGATATCGGAGCATGCAATTCACCCTTCAGCGGGATTCCTATAAAAACGACTAGATTTGCTACATCCTACAATATAAGGTTGATGCAAGAGGCTCGTAAATATTTACGAAATGAAAATTTTAAGATTTGAACAAAAAAGTCGTAATCCAGCAACAACAAAACTAACGCATTTCTAATCAAGCCTACCTTGAAAACGACATTTTATTTTCGTAAAGAAGCCAATTTTTTCCGGGACATCCTTCCGCCCGACGATATCGCTTTCCTGCTTCATAGTACTCATCAAAACACTAACTGAAAGCGCAAAAACGTCATAGCTTTAATTTCCATATTCTCCTCCAACACCTATTTAATCCAAAGTATTCCCATCCGCAGGACCGCAACAAGTCACTACTTCAATCAATTAAACAAGAATTTCGCTGTCAATTTCCATTCCTCTCAAATACAAATTCAAGCATATAGCACGATTATCCAAATCGATATAATTTGGATGATCAAATCGATACAAGGAGCAATATGGAAATGTAGCTTACTTGCATATGTCGGCTGACTACACCGTACAATGCAACACTGTCCCAGAGTTCCAGAGACCAATGCATATCGATTCATCGCCACAACGAGTCACAATACTGCAAACACATGCAAATGAATGATGGCTTATTTCTGGCCGACAGTATGAAGACGCTGAAGTAAACATGACATAAATGATGCAAATGTACAGTTGGATGAAAATAAGTGGTTATGAACTTATTTTCATTATAATTACAACTTCACCACTCACTGATAACATCGGAAAAAACTGAGATTTTTTGTCACATGCCGTTGATGGCGTACAATTAATCAGCAATTAAAGACAGTTTTTCAATAAAACTTTTCAATGACTACAGAAAAATTTGCAGGAAAGCAATAGCGATAAATCAGTTAAATGAATCAAATAACCAATGAATTTGGTTAAATAAATATGTAGCCATAAACAAATAAATAAATACGTAGAAATAAATGAGCAAGAACTTGAAAAATCTGGCAAAAAAAACAGGATGAGTGGAGGCTTGGCCTTCTCAGAATGGTACACGTCAATGTGCAATGCAAGGCTTTTACCTAAAATAAAAGTTTTTTCTTTCCATTCACATATACCAATGTGGATCTGAGGAGATTCAAGAATAAACATATCGGTCAAGTTTGGCCACAGGATTCACTTAGCGCAATATATCTCACCACGTGGCTGAGTCCCTCCTACACAAGTGGTGGCGCAACGCGCAACCTCACCAGAAAGCAACTTTACTCCAACAAACACCCACCATTAGTTGAAATGATCATTGCTTGTGCGGAATGTGCAGGAATAGTTGGTTAGGTTAACCACAAGTTTCGCATATCAATTATTCCTTGCCAAACTCAATACCCTAGCAGAGCAAACGGCACATAGCGAGCAGTCACGCGCCGAATACGACGGACGACTCAAACCAGAAACCTACGGAGCACACTTCTAGCACACACAATCCCGACTTGCCTGCCGGTTATGGCCGGCCGCAAAACACCAGGAGGTACCAAAGTTATGAAGGTAAGTTGGTAGAAGTAACAAAAGTTAAGTAAAATCAGGTTGACATTCAACTATTATTTGTTACTGCTGCTGTTCATCACTTTTCACTAATTTCCGTCTGTGATTTCACGCAATCATTGGACTTTGAAAATACCAGTAATCCTCCTATGATTTTGTTGTTGAAGCAACTTCAGAACTTTGGTTTTTTTCAGGATGTATTCAATTTTTCCAGCTGATGGTTTTTGAGCTGCTTGTATTGGACTAAATGTGCTTATCGTGTTTTTGATAGTTCGCTGTCAAGGAGATTGCCATCTCGTTTAGTATGAGCCATTCACACACTCCTCTGTTGAGTTCCTCTGTTCAGGTATGATATCGAGTATGTCACTCTTTCTGTGTGACTTCTTAGCAGGTGACGCGTTCTTCTGAATAGAGGCGATTAACATTCTTGCCACGTTGTATCTCAATAATTGTGTGTTATAAGGTTCGAGTGAGTAGTCACGAAATTGTCCATCACTTCACACTTTACTCATGATACTGAGCATTTTTCTTACTGATGATCGAGAATAGCTCTAGCGGGTGCAATTGAAGTAAAACGAATTGCAATGAATGTTATAACTAATTAATTATAAATTGTTCATATATGGCATTTTTATTAAACTCAAGAGCATCAACTCAAATTCAGCTACCTGTTGACGAAGATTACAACTCGGCTGCTGTATTATTCTCTTATTCAACATCGGATTTCATCTACGACCTCAGAAATCCATTGACGAAAGGGAATGAGGATCGTCCCAAAGTTGGTCAATTTTTTCAAATGCGTAGCACTGTAATATGAAATATATTATTCAGAAAAAATGTAAAGTGTATTATTATATTCAAATAATTATTATATTCAGATAAGAAGCATCAATATTCATTTTTATCTTAGTTCCAACGTTTTTTCTCAATCGATTCTATAACACCAGCTATCGTAGGGAAATATATTTTGTTTTGAAATACGATATTTTTTACTCTGCTATTTCAGTGCTTATTGCAGTTCGAGGATGTACTTATATCCAAGTGGGAAGATACAAAGAAGCATAAGCTGCTGAAGTACGACCTAAACTGCATGTATAAACTTCTGGAAGGAGACTTCAACTTTTCCGTACAGGTTTGTCACATACCTTTGTCAAAACTAGCCAAATGAGACCAATGAAGGTTTCGAATAATTCTGAAATGACCAGACACCCTGTAATGCTTTGTGAAATGCAGATACGACTAACTTGTAAAGATTTAGCGCTTCCTTTTATATTGTTTATTAATGTAAGCACTAGTTCGGAATTTTCAGCTGGTAGATTGGCTAATGATGCATTCTCTGAAAGCCTGTTTTCTTTTTTTAGAGATATCTTTGATGCTGCAGAAGTTTTTTCTGCAACTTAAAAACATCCACTTATCCTTATATGGTATTTAAGGAAGTTTGACTGCACGGCTCAGGAAATATGAGATGTAACGTATTGGGGAAAATTTTTGTTTTAGTTGTAGGGTGGAATTATATCATTTTTGGGAAGGTTATTGTTTACATTTTGTCCTTTTTGATAACATCGAAAAAGAAAAGTTTATTGGTTGGTGACTTATTTAATAGCAAAGCAGTGGAACACCAAATCTGTGTATCTCATCAACCAAAATTTTTTTCATACGTGAAATAAAAGGTAAAATAGATGATTTCTCTTCACTTAATTTTAATAAAGTATCCTAAAATTGTAGGATAACTTATTTAGGATCAATTATTTTTAAATTAAGTGGAGGAAAATTGATTTGTAATCCTTCAGTTGAATGTTGAACGTGGAGAAAGGAGGCGCAAACCAATGCATTTCCGAGCCGTACGTGAACCTTTTAATAATCTGAGGTGGAATTTTACAAAGCTGAAAGAGGGTGAGGTTAGTTTTTGGTAAATATACAAGCTTCGTAATCGGTTATTTCCATTTTTCATATTGTTCCAAAGTACAATTTTACTATAGTGTCTTTTCTCACTAATAAACGTGTCAGTCATTCATCTTGATGCGCTTCCTATAATTATCAGTTAATGATAACCTAGTGATCTGAGTTTTTTTTTTAAAGATATTATTATATATGCAACGCAAGGACCATTTGAGAAGCAATGATCCATTGGATTACCACGTTGTTGCAGTTAATTCTGCACCGCTCACAAGAGGACATTCCTTGCTGTTGCCACACATGAATCGCTGTATACCACAGGTAAACTTTGCGTTATCGAATTGAAGGTGGCTTTATTATTTAAAATAATGATTTTGAAATGCAATTTGAGTATTTTAAGTAAGAAAATGGATTTTGTGCTTTTTTTGTTAGATCACGAAAAATATATTTGGTTCAGATAAGAACTGCATACGATACTTGGTGACAGTGTCCGTAATATTATGATGTTATTTCCTAACTTCCCAAATAAAACAATCTGCAGGTCCTGTCTGAAGTGGCAGTTCGCTTGGCAACAGATACAATGCTTTTGGCAAGTGACAGCTCTTTTCACGTGTTGTTCAACAGCCTCCTGGCGTTTGCTTCCATTAATCATCTACATCTTCATCTTCTAACTTGGCCATATGACTCTGATTTGACTAATCGTGTGAGTTTTTCACCAACTCTTTCCATATACTGTACCCTTCATTATCTCTCGTCTCCTGTCCAGTATCTCTCAAGAATGTAGTATGTCTTTTGCACCTCACTATCATACGCTGTCAGTTAAGTATGTTACAATAAGATTTACACAGTAAAGTCCGTGTTACGCAGAAATGTCTAATGAATACAATAACGATTCATAACCGATTTGTAGAGGTGTGAACATCTGTTCGACAATATATACATAGTCAAGCGTCCAATATGGTTTGCATGTGCTATTGTGTTCCAGCTAACTGTCCCAGAAGAGTATGAAAAATTTGTCATGTAAGTGCAACGCTCCATAAAAGCAAGGAACGGAAGACTACATATGTTTGAGATGTAGAACTCTTTGGTGGTTGTTGGAGATAAAATGCAGTACATGTTAAGTATTGTGTATGATTTTTAATTTCAGGAGTATAGCACGCTGTGTAGACTATTTAAGCACTCACGAAATAGCGCATAATATATTTTTCTCGCGTGCACAACCACTAAGAACATCTGGCGCTATTCAGTCGGAAGACAAAACAAATGTACTTCCAAAACTTGTCACTGCATACATTTTCCCGCGCATTGCTGTTGTTGGTACGTTTTCGCATTGTTTACAGTTGCATTCATCAGCAGCTTTCTTTCATATTTTTACTTTTCATGGTATTGCTTATTTCTCTTACCTTTCTTTTTCACATTTTCTAGACAAATACAAATTCAGAAAACGTGGGAAAAATGATATTGCTATGCCAGTTTCCATTATGTGATACTGCTTCTTTACGATTCTGCTAAGGAGTTCCAACTCTATCTACGTATTTACAGTGAGATGCCAAATGTAATATTTTAGATGTCATTTACGCAAATAATATAATAAGCACATTTTCAGGAGCTAAACCAGCGAAAAGCTTCAGTCCAGCATCTTTGGAGTTATCAGGATGTTTAACTGCCTACAGTAATTGTTCATTTGCTTTTCAACAAATACTGAAAGATCTTGATGTTTTAAATTATACACTTTTTTTTGACTTCTGTGAGGGACAAAATATCGGAATTGTTTCATGCTCGTACCGACAATCTCTGCTTCAAAAACATTTTGCAGCATATCAGTTTTTTGAAAAAGTCACTGAAGAGGGAGCATTGCGTATAATAGATGAAGAGGCAACTTTACCTGACTCACGATTCAGTCAGATTTGTTCCGAACTAATACAAGTTTTGTCCGGCAATCTGCTAGTTGAGGAAAGCGTTGCTGAAAAGGCTGAACCGGCAGGTTTCATTGTTGTTACCAACGCTATTAGTTTGGATGTTGTGGTTACACAGTTGCCCAGATGTTAGGCATTTGATCGTTTCATTTCTAGGTGCCATCGCCAGAACTAGATGAATTACGCGATTCGTTCCAAGCGTTCGGGATGTATTCGGCAAGACGCTTTTTCACTGAAGATTAACATTTGAGGCTAAGTCAAAGCAACTAACATCAAACCACGAACGTTTTCTCTTTGACTGCTGCTTCCAGTGCTTCTTCATTGCATTTTTTATAATGATAATAATATATTTATTTACTTATGTGAAGGAAGCCAAAAAGCAGACTTTTTACCCAAATGTGCCTTTATTTAGTTTCTATGCTAGAAGAGTTACATAGGTTTTTAGGGTGTTTGTTGTTCTGGATACCTTGATGTATTTTTTACCCTTAATTTTTTAATTTTTGTTTTAATTTTTGCTTCAATATCACGATTTCAAGGGTATGCAAGTAGAACATTATGTTAAGTGCTGCACGTTGTTAACTTGATCCGGACAAACATTGGTGCTAACATCTCCTAAATTGAGGGAGTAATCTGAGAAGTTGCCTCATTTGGATGTATTATGTCGCAAACGCCTAATGAAATTTGTAATGTGCAACTCAGAAGAGGAGCTGTTATTAGTTTTCATTTTATTCAGTCTTAAATAAGAAGCAAATAAAACTTATGTAGTGTTGTACCTGCTAGAGAAGTATACTGCTCACTGAGGATGCCAGCTGTTCTTTTATTGATTTGGATAGAGCGCTTGTCTCTTTTCCTTTCGTTTCCTTCTCGCATGCCGTGTTTTGCACTTGCAAAGATGTCCAACCCTTTACTGTTCTATTTTTCATTGCCACTGATGGTACCTTACGCACTCTGTCGGTCTAATATACTTTCCCTCATCTACACATACTATTTAATCCTTGACTCATCCCTCCACCGAATCATTTCTTGATTTTAAATAAATTCTTTCACTTCCCATACGTATGTTTCAGTATTCATTTCCTTCCAGTTGAGCTAAAAGTCGCTAAACTCTGTATCTATACAGTGTATCTACTATATTCGTTGCAATGTATCGAACGATATTAATAGTTGGACAACAAATATCGAAGGTATGCAAACCGTAGTAAGCCGAAACGCTCAAATAAGTGGAATATTTGGAATAAGTGGAATAGCATCACAACTAAAAATCCTTAAATGAGTCATCATTTAGGTAGCGCGAGTACATGTTCAGGAAGGAATAGGAATCCTTTATGACAAGTGTCACCATTGTACTTCTACTGATAGTAAATACAAATATACATTATAATTTCATGTATTCCGAAAACTATCTATGCCATAGGTTCAGACCAAGAAATTCAGATGGATTCATCACAATGCACAAAACATAGGAGATAAGTGATGAAGTGTAAGAATTTTATTAGTCACTTTTACAAGTTAATAATTGGTACATCCTGGAAATTTTAGCGGATCACAACATTGTCTTCTTCTTTTCGGAAATATCAGACGGTTTAGTATTTCGTCCCAACATCAGATGTCGATAGCGTATGTCTCGGAAGCCTTCATCATTAAGCATAAAACGACGCTTGTTGATTTTGATAGAACCTTTCACAAACGACCATAGTTGATGTCCAGCACTTTCCAATATTCGAATATTGTGCCTTGTGAAAGGTATCTGAAATGTGCAACAAGTAATTAAAGTCACATCTCATCATCATATCCCCACAATTAATGGAGGAAAATTATAATTTAACTGGTGATAGATTGTATGTGGCTGTAGAATTTCCACTCTTATTTTCTTTCCACTCTCCTACCTTGAAGTTTTGAATAAGCTTAACAGTTGGAAAATTTAATCCATCTCTTCTGAGTTTTCACTGTATATGAATTAACGAGTAATTCCATTACCGGTGGTAGAATTGTCATCAATACTATGCACTATTACTCAATAACGACTGCTTCTTCACTTGAACGGTAAAACCAATCTTCCGTTCGGAACGCTAATTTACAATTTGCTTTTCCTACGCATTAATGATGTAATATGATGTGCTATGATTCGAATAAACTGAAACGGCAATGCAACCATAATAAAAATCAGCTGTGCAAGGTAACTTACACCTCAAATTTACATATCACCAGAGCTACTCTTTTTTTGCTAATCAATACTGATTTTTGAGCTTACTAATTGTATGAAGACATTAGCTTTAATTTTAGCTAATTTCGTTGTTCTAATAATATCAACTCATTCATATTAGAGTGCTGAAGTTTTATGTTGAAGTTAACTTTGCATATAACAGCAGTCAAAATACACAGCAAAGAGTTACTACTCTTTAAAGTCACTAAGAGCCACTAAGAATGCCCGAAGTAGGTGGAAATCTTCAGCTAACCTTTCTAGTAAATATGCCACAGTGAGAAATTATAGCGATAAATTTCTTCTGGTCCTTTTTACTGACATAAATGCGATGAATTCGATTGGCATTAAGACGCCACGCCAGATAGGTCACCACCAAGAATGAAAATATTGGCAACACAACAAAAATGCCCATCTGCAAGCTACAACATTAAACCGACATAAATAAACATGACAAAACTAAGAATAGCACCTGTCGAACTATGTTGGTATCCTTGAAGGCATCCCATAGTCGACCATCTTTAACATCAGCTACACAATCTTCTGATGTCAATAGGCCGATCACAGGTACAGCTACGGTAGCGAGTAAAACAAAACGTGAGGCATAATTATCCCGGTATATCATGAACCAATCATTTCCATTCATCCTATCCCATAGATGTAATCTTTCTAGTATTCGCTGTGTGAATCGCCTGTTAACTTCCTGCAAAAAGCAACGCAAATCTTATTGACAATGGCAGATTAAGGCTGTCACTCGAGTAACTATAATCAACAATCCCCTCGAATAAATTTGGCACCATACGAATCGGGAAGATGGACTAGTGGCAAACACTGGTAGAAACATTTCCAGCACTTTCTGTACACACCGTAAGGGAAACAACACAGCGTTCTACATACCTCATGTGTATTCCCGAGATCTCTTCCTCTGTTGGTGATGGCATTGTGTCCCCATCGGATGAGACGAACATGAGCGACCAATGGAGTGAGGCGCACGATCCGCTGGCACATCCACATATATCTGTATGCAAATAATGTGTTCCATCTGGAATGTATAGGTTTATTTTGGCATAAAACCCACCACACATCCGTCCATCTGCAAGTACTGTGGCAAACACACGCACACGTCAAACACCAAGTCCTAAGACTTGCACACCTTTCTTACCCACTTGAAATATGCCAACCATTTATGATTAGCCACAGCAATTCACAGCAGCGTGGTTACGACGAAAATTTTATTTCCCAATCGTTCAGTGATCTCGCAGAATTCAGTCATTGGAGTGACCATTGGAGGTTAGGGAGTAGTCTTGCACCATTCTGTGGTAACTTTGTGGAAGAGTAACGTCGATTTATGATGAAGCAACAGCGTTGGTGATAAATGTCATTCTTATAGTTGCGAGCAATTAATTCTGCTTGCATGGGTTGCGCGGATACCGTAATGGATGGCGATGCTTGCAACAATTTCTTAGCTTCTTGTACGATCGAGGAGCATGTGCAATGAACGGAAGCGGAGTAAGTGGAGTAGACAATGGATGGATAAAGTAAGAGGTGTTGCAAGGTAAGGCTCATTGTTTATAGTTGTGGTCGCCTCGGGCGGTCTCTCGCAATGATTGTTAAGGTAAGTATTTCGGGATGAGGCGGCGGCTATGCGTTGGCAGTAGTGGCAGTTGCAAGTGACCCTCAACTTCTCCGATCCACGAATCAGCTGATTGAGATTTGAAGGAAGAATATTTGAGGAGTTCCGTATTCTGATGCCGCTCGAAATGGATGAATATTACCGCGGGCAGTTGTTTGCCGTATCAGAGACGAGCAAAAATGAGACAGGAGGAGGCGATGGTGTTCAGGTTCCTTCTATTAATGTTGCTATCGAATGGAGTTGACAATGCCTGTAAGACTCGGCCGACCAAGTGAGTATTGCCTGATAAATAGGCACCAATGAGGTGAGTAATGTGAACAAGAAAATGGGAGACAAGGCAAGGGAGCAGACCTTACCCAGCCGACACTTAACCTTTTGTCTCATATCTCACATCCATTTGTGAAACAATGATTTTATCATAATTAATTGTGAGGGAGGCAATAGCGATAGAATGGAATAGGAAGAAAGGGTTCCACAATTTTTCAACCTCGACGAGCATAACGGATGCTTTTTTACAGGTACTGGAAAATGACGATTTCACGAGTACAACAGTCCGTCCTGGATACTCTATCACCGGTATTTACACTCACAAAATTTATCGTACCAAGTCGAAATCGCCATGGGCGTTACGTAAAATATTTCCGGACGCGGCATTCGTGTTACACGAAGAGTGCTGGAATGCATTTCCATATTGTAAAACAATTATTAAGGTTGGCTTATTGACATTGTTCCCTCTTCTGATGAACAGATTCTATCTGATGCCACTCACAATCTTATTTGGATAGAGAGAAAAATATACATTGCCAGAATCCGGATTACATGAAGGATGCTTTCTACATCAATATTGAATCAATGCATCTTCCGGACAAAGGCCATACCGAAAATGTAAGCATTTATGTCTGGAGAACTGGAAAAGCGGGAAATACCTCTCAATTAAATTATGAACCCTGGCACGAGAAAGTAGTGAGTGCAGAGCTCAACCTGATAAGCAAGTCGATCCGAGAAAGCGACAGTGAAATGTATGCACGACGTGGTACTACTACGTGGAGGATAATTTGTGGAACAAATCCAATAATAGTGATAATAATAATAATCCTTTGGAATAAGCGGAAAAGATTGATTTTCTTCTACCAATTTTAAGGCATTGGATTTGAGTCCAGCAATCCTAAAGAAGCGAGAGGTAATCGTTATTGATATCTATGATGACAGCCTGTTGAAAAAAACGGTGAGCTCCAGCACGGTCTCTTTTTGGTGTCACTCAATAATAGTCGTGGGTGGAATTGTGAAGAACAGCGTGATACAATAACGTGCTACTCTCCCAGCCGGTTGCCAATTTTCGTTTCATTACGCACACTTGCAATGTAAGAAGTGTTGCAGGATATCACACCTGAAACAGATGTGCGTGAATTTAAGTCTAAGAAAACTGGGCGTGGAAAACTACCGAAAGATTGGATTGAAACAACCAAACCGGTGATGTGCTGCTATAAAGTTCGCCTCTTCTCATTACGTAGTACTTTTAAAATTCTTCAGCCAATTTAGCATGCTAGGCTCAGTTTATTGCTGCTTATAAGACCTATATAAGGAGTAGCGTTCGAATGTTTGAATTATACTTGTGGGAGAAGTATAAGGTGATGGTTTCCTCTATAGCCTGTCGTAGTTTCAGGTAGTACAAGTACATTTTAAGATGTTCGGATTTCAAACAATGGTAGAGCACATTCTTCAGAGGCAATACCCACGAATATTTGCTAAATTCAATCGGTTGGTTATTGACCAAGGCTTCTGCAGCACTTTGAGGATGCAAAAAAATTTGATTCCAGTAGGCAATTTTAAATAGTAGTAATATGAGAATGACGAGGTGAGAAAGGGAGACTTGAAAAGGAAGATCAAAGATGAACAACATTATTAACCTATTGCTTCACCAAACTGGATTTCTTCCAGGGAACTATACTGCTGGACCGACCGATGGTACGATATGACGATTGAGGATATCAGAAAGATGGAGAAAGAAGCGGTGGAGGAACTGAAAAAGCAGATTGCTGAGCCGGAAAAACGTGGTACTGTATGCGATGTGGATGATAAAGGAACGTCTTAAATGGGGAGGGGAAAAAAAGAAAGGACAATCTGGAATAGATGCTGTCTATTATTGAAACTTATGCTCCAAGTGGTTTATTGAAGCAATGAAAACCGGACAAATGCGGATGTGCATCCTGCACTTCCGACAAATTTGTTAGTGCAATTAACAGTATGAAACAATACGCTGAGAAAAAGGCTACTGTTTGGAGCAGGTGAATTGGTGTTATCGTTTTGGTGAGAACCTTTCTGTAGTGAGGTCCGAAACTTTTTTTCAAGCCGCAAGCAAAAACATATCTATTACAACAGGAGTAGCATGGGATATCTACGTATTAAAGGGTCGCCCGCTTGTGATCAGAATCATCCGTGAAAACCATTCAATCGCACCACTCACTGGTTAAACATTGCTTACGTTTTACACATTACGCACAATGGAACGCAGCGAATAGGCTAAGTAGAAGTTGCAAAAAGAATGCGTCAATTTGGGAGCTGCTTTTCCATGTGGTAGTGACAGCTTTATTTTTTTATATATAGATGAACCTTTGTGTACTATTTTTTCTTCTTGTCCGATCATCACTACTTCCCCTTCTCTCCAAAATTTCCATCAGAAGATTGCCTCAAAGAAATTGTGCTGTACGATACATCACATCCTCCGGAAAATATTGTTTGAGTAAGTAGTCGAATAAAAACTTAAAATTATTTTGGTATTTCGTGTTAGCCCGTTTTGTTGTTCTCCTGTAAAAAACTAAGTTGCGTAAAAGCGCAGTGTCACCTTCGAGAGCGGAAGGTTTAGCTATTGCTATTGTTTCTTGTTATTTGCTGTACGCCTGCTAAATGTAACTATTTAGTTCTGCATCATAATTATGGGGAACAGAAATCTTTCAATTTCAATGCCGTATATGGGCAAGGGTCGTCCTGTTTCCTCATCACTTTTAACTCTGACCTTACTTCACGTTGTTGTCTCTGCTCTCCCACTCCTCGAGCAAAAAAACTGCAAGAGAAAAGGAATGGTACCGACGCAGGCAGTTCTGACTAGGAAAAGAATATCACTGGAAATCTTTTGTCCACTCTCTGAGCCCATCAGCTTTATAATTGCTAATAGTGAGGATGTTAGATGCTGTCACCTCAAAGCTATTGCATGCCATGAGTCGTGATTATTACATTGCTGGAAAAGCTTCTATCCTTGTTGCAACCATAAATGTTTTCAATTTCAAAAAATTGTTCATTTTCGCCGCTGCACTTAAGCTGTGCAGGATCGTAAAATTCTGTGTGAATTTATTTCTAGGACAAAAACACCCCAATAAACACGCTATGAAAGTGCCGAATAAAGGAAGAAGCAACCTGTTATTGCGGACAACATCAAGTTATCCGTCACATACGAGAGAGTGAGATTTCACAGTGCTGAGAAAATATCCCCGTTGTCCTTCTTACTGCGCTTCTCCGAGCGGCTCAATGTAAAATCTACTGCTAAAAGTGGAAGATGACGCAAGCGGTCACTGCTAAGATTGCTGTGCACATCAGACAGCGTTCAAAATTAGGAACAGCGGAGGTGTTACGTCGCCGTGCTCTCGTAACCACTGATTGTCCAATTCAGGTGCGGAACCGCTGACTGAGATCTCTGTTCTGTTCTTCAGTCAGTTCTCCACTTTTTGACTGCTGTAACTCAACCACTCGTTAAATGACCGACAGCATCGATAAGGAAATTGCGACTCCAGTTCCCTTTTAGCGAAGTGCGATGAATGGTGAAAGGTGATACCTGTCCCTCCGCAATCTGACTTCCACTTTTGGATATATCGATGATCGTCCAGTCAGTCACAAGATGCTCAGCTGTGCCACTTTTCGACGTTGTAGTAATCACTGAATTTCAAATAATGTCTGAGAAACAACTGCATTCTCAACTGATGGCTAATTGAAGCCAACTTACCTCTGCGCAACAGCACGAGATTCTCAACTACTCCTTACGCCCACCACAATGCCGAAATTCAACAAATTATCTTTCGGTTTCATTCCGCGAATAAAAGAAGCGATGCTTCCTAACGTGCATGCAGCCTGCTTCCTGATCAACAATTAACAAGAAGAAACTTTGCTGTGCCTCTCTTGACCGTTTCAGCTTTTCCTCTTCCCCCTCTTGTTGGCTGGTAGCATAGCGGAACCGAGCAAGACAGATGCATAAGCACAACATTGGTATTACTATGGCTGTAAATGCTTCCTTAGAAGAGTCCACTAAATCTACCGACTTCAGAGAAATGCCAGCTAGTACGTTGCTGCTTTCATCCGATGAAACCTGACTACATAAGCTTGCAATTTTATTCGCAACAAACTTGCCTACGCCTACACAGGCAATAATTGTAATGGTTAAGACGTTGATGTAATTGTACATGTTTTCCGCAAACCACCGACCGCACAGGTTGCTTCTTGTTAAGACAAATGGAGTTTTTTCGTGTCATCGTTGTTTTTCATCAGTTTAAATATGCAGATTAGTTTCCTATCGAGCAATGAATTTACCGCTTGATGATAAAGAAGTGAGGAGAAGTGCAGTGCGGAGGTGCTGCTGCAATTGCAATGCCTTTGAAGTTCCCGATGCAGAACGCAGGAGTTGTGGACGGTTCAAATCAATCACCTGTTTCAAGCTCCTGCGCCTTCTGTGCAGCAAGAGGCAGAAATTGTGCAGCAAGAGGCGGGAAATTCAACTGTGAACACATACAAACACTTTGCATTCAGAAATTCAAAGCAGTTTCGCCTTACATTTCAGTAAAATTCGGTGCTTTGACAGTGATGAAATGTCTTCATTCGAATAGCCCCCATCCTACTCGTCCCCCACTCATCTGTGGCTCATTGGATGACGGCGATTATGATAATGATTAGTTCTACTTGCAATTGATGAGTTGGAAAGTGCCGCTTATTGAAATGGATTGAATCTGCGCCGTCCTTGCCACCAGCGTCACTTCATCGGCATCTGTCGTTTGCTCCCCTCTCGTTCCTTCCGCTTCTTCGGATATTAAGAAGCTATTCACAGGGAGGAAATAGTAAATAATAGATTATCAAAATCGCTTGCATTATGTATTTACAAATTGAATTGAGGCCAGCAAGTGATTGTTCGAAGGCCTCAATCTGCACATCTAGCCATATGACCATGCTTGCGATGGCCTAGGAAGAAGCCTTTCCTTGACATCACTGGCCCATCCACTGCGCATTACTATTATGCTTATTCGATTGAGCTATGCAAATTAGTCCCAGCAAGTCGGAGATGTCTCCTCCACCACCATAACCAATAGTCCAGTATCGTCCTGAAAAACTGAATAAATGAATGGGAATTACATGAGCCGTTCAGTGAGCTAAGAAAAGCACATATGAGAGATGAAATGGTTACACCTACTTACGTGCACATCGTTCTCTTAATTCTCCTTAACAGAGTAATTTGTTTGAAAGGTTTTTCCGAAAGGTTACTACAACAAGCCAAAACATTTTCCTATTTGAAGTGATTTTTCAGCCTACACTCCTAACATTGGTGTTTACCAAAAGCACACGTAAGTGAACCTTTGTCGTGTAGCTTTTTCCACTTCACGTACTCTTGTAGTTAGAAACATTTTCCCCCGATTGTTATACCATGGAATAAACGTTAGTGGATGCTTATAAGTTTGCGCATGTGTATTTTTCTTTTTCGTTTTGTATAATGAAATTCCCAAGAGGCCCCTCTAGAATTTTTGATGAGCCTTCGTGAGGGCCTATCTAGACGTAAGCCTTTGTCTCCGTTACTCATCTATCCTAGCTTATAAAAGAGTTGTTGATGAGCCAGCGCCAATGTGGCACAGAAATCAATCTGTATATATGCTTGTATTGTTTGGCTCACTGAGCTACTTAACCATTGGCATCACAAGTGGGAGAGTGAAGAGATTTGCGGTGTACGGATACGGTATGAGGATGTAAGTAAGTAAATATTATTCAGCAGCATCAGTTTCATTGTGTTTGCACGTCTGTCTGCCTTCTCTGCTTCCTTTCGGGAAATGGTCAACTTTGAGCTTGGGGAACTGAGTTGGCTTATATGGATAGCTATTTGTGTGTACATGGAGTTATGCAGTAGCTTACGCACGACTTAGTCAACAAATGCCTCGATAAAACGAAACAGTCCACACTCAGCTCACATTCACGTTAATCCACCCTCCCCCCTTTGCAGCCTAACTCTACCATTTTCGATCTTGCCCGTAGAGAAACTGCGGCCTACGCTAAAGTTACGTGACACGTCTCATTGCTCCCGTCTCATTCCGCACTATTTCAAGTAAGTGTCAGCTGTTTCGGTTAGTAGCAGCAGTAGACAGATCAATTGATAGCAAAACAATTCAGTACAGGAAAAAAATACCTATTATTATGATCAGATTGTACAGTGACTATAAAGGTAGAAGTGAGTGATACGTGCAAGCAGCAGTAGAAAATGAGTGGCGACATAAATAGTATGAAATGAAGGGACCCGCAGAGAGAGGATAACTTGCGCTATATCGGCTTCATTTTGTGTAGAGAAGTTTTAGCAAGAGATTCAACTTGCAGGTGTGTAAAACCTTTTTCTATCCTTTCCCACATCAGAATAGAATTCCCATCGAACAGTAAAGCGTAAACGCATACGAGCATTGTAAACCTCGAGGACACCCACCGTGAAACTCTTACCTGATCTCCAGAAGAGAATAGCTCTTGGGATACGGAACAGTGAGTGAACTTGAACTTGAGGTTGTCCATGTTTTCGTAGTGAACACGTCACTCATTTACAGAATGATAGTGAGAGGAAAGGAACGACGACTAAGAGGGAAGCGAACGGAGGAAAGAGCTTTCTTTACAGCTTTTCAAGAATAGCTGAATTAGCTGCGATAATGAAACACTAGTGAGAATGAGCTGTGGGGAAATATCTAGCGACGATCACCTAGCAGGTAACTGTCACCATTGATGCCCATTCTACTGTACGGTGGCGGTACATTCCATTCGACTAGGGAAAGGTGCCCGAGCATGGATGTTTTTCTTTGCTCCTCTCTTTCCTCTTCTCACTTGCAAACTCTGCCATTAACACTTCCCATTTATCGAATTGAACTTTTTCTGTTTTCGTAAGAAAAAGCTAAGCGTGGTTAATCGGTTGCGGACAGTAGCTTAACTACTCTATCACATACGGTCTAGAAAAAAGAAAGAGAGCGCTTACACTGACTAAAGGGACATTTTTAGATTTTTATCCTCTCTACAGGTCACCTACAGGCATCTTTTACCCAAAATTGCAATTTAATTAATTAACTTGTCCCTGTAAATTATATGCTGTTATAATAGTCACAGTTGCAATAAGCAAGCACAAATGGACTTCATCCATCGTTATCCATAACCAAATAATGAGCGGAGATTAACTTCTCCTCCCAACAAAACGATCATATTACCGCAAAGACGGATTTCACTAGGGGTGATTACTTGACTTCCGGTGTGGGAGTACACAGCTTTCTCTGCTTGTACTTATATCCGGTGGTTTCAAATTTCCTTTGCGTAACAAGTTATAATTACCAGGCTTGTGAGCCAATCAAGGACAGCTAATTGCTTGATACTGAAAGCTGCTGTCTACCTTTTCTGCAAAAGCACTTTTGAATGAGCTTCAAACTGTAGCTGCTCCTTTTCAGTACACCTAACGCACCATCCTGGTTGGCTAGTTGTTCTAGAAGAGAAGGATCAGTTAACAATGTTGACAGTGACGATGACAGACATCTGTCTGTTTGATCTTCAGCTTACAGCTATTGTCAATCTGATCTTTAGGTGCGCGTGTGTTGACATGTGTGCTCTAAACTTATTTTACGCTTCCTGCTCACATTTTGCTCTTGACGGTTGGCTACTGGAGTACAAGAGTGACTGCCGCTTATCTTCCTCGTCCAACTGCACTTTTGCGCATCTCCGACGGCGATGCGTAGTTGTAGTAGCGGTCCCGATCCTGCTGCTGCTGCTGCTGCTGCTGCTGCTGCTGCATTCATTGCTACCGGAAGTAGCGATCAAGAGAGGCGAGCAATGCTAAACTAGCAGTCCTTTTTCTTTTAAATCTTCCCATAGCTCGTGTTTCCGCTTGCCACTGACTGACGGCATCATTATTTGGGATGTGCGCCAGTAGTGCCCGACACTACTCGTCAAGAAGTGACCAGTGCTGACGCGTTGTCATTGGTCAACCACTACTACTATAAGGCGACATAATAAGCTTAGGAGGAAGTGTTTATGTAGCAATTACATGAATATTAGCCGAGCATTGGCAGAGGAGATATAGACTCCCTCCCTGCCTTCACAAACACTTCCTTCTTAGGCGTTGTCTTATTCCGCTAGGGGATGGATTAGCGCACTGTTACAGTTAGTTGGATGGATGATAAGAGTGATGGTAGCAGAAGAAGGGCAATTCGCCGGAAGTGGTCTCTGCATTCCTTCCTTCCTTCTTCACCCTCCTGCTTCTTAACGCGAAAGTCGACGAACGCCTTTCAGCGAATTCCCTCAACTTAAAAACGGCTACTACTGTCCATCAATCTGCTCAATTCTTCATCACTTACAAGTGGTGCTTCATTGTCGAAACGACGAAGGTATCAGGAGGAGGAGGAGGAGGAGGAGGAGGAAGAGGAGGAGGAGGAGGAGGAGGAGGAGGAGGAGGAAGAGGAGGAGGAGGAGAACGAAAGAGATACTGCGAAAATTGCATAATTGTTGGATTGTAGGTTGCTGTAATAATTACTGCATGAATTTGCTTTTCCCTCTCTTAATTGTTCTCAAATATTTGCTTACATAACCATAATGGGAAGATGTTGTTGCTAGTGGAAGATTATCATATTAAATATACGGTGAGGTCATTCGATTGCAATTAGCAACCAAGTGCCACACTTGAGCTGCTGGAAAATTCTTCGAAATTTATGGAACGCTTTTCAGCAAATTTCAGTCGGCACCAGCAAAAGCCCAGTGCCTTGTAACAGTCCATTTATAACACATTCCTTTTTGCCCAGTTGAGGATAATAATTAATAATAATAATAATAATAATAATAATAATAATAATAATAATAATAATAATAATAATAATAATAATAATAATAATAATAATAATAATAATAATAATAATAATAATAATAATAATAATAATAATAATAATAATAATAATAATAATAATAATAATAATAATAATAATAATAATAATAATAATAATAATAATAATAATAATAATAATAATAATAATAATAATAATAATAATAATAATAATAATAATAATAATAATAATAATAATAATAATAATAATAATAATAATAATAATAATAATAATAATAATAATAATAATAATAATAATAATAATAATAATAATAATAATAATAATAATAATAATAATAATAATAATAATAATAATAATAATAATAATAATAATAATAATAATAATAATAATAATAATAATAATAATAATAATAATAATAATAATAATAATAATAATAATAATAATAATAATAATAATAATAATAATAATAATAATAATAATAATAATAATAATAATAATAATAATAATAATAATAATAATAATAATAATAATAATAATAATAATAATAATAATAATAATAATAATAATAATAATAATAATAATAATAATAATAATAATAATAATAATAATAATAATAATAATAATAATAATAATAATAATAATAATAATAATAATAATAATAATAATAATAATAATAATAATAATAATAATAATAATAATAATAATAATAATAATAATAATAATAATAATAATAATAATAATAATAATAATAATAATAATAATAATAATAATAATAATAATAATAATAATAATAATAATAATAATAATAATAATAATAATAATAATAATAATAATAATAATAATAATAATAATAATAATAATAATAATAATAATAATAATAATAATAATAATAATAATAATAATAATAATAATAATAATAATAATAATAATAATAATAATAATAATAATAATAATAATAATAATAATAATAATAATAATAATAATAATAATAATAATAATAATAATAATAATAATAATAATAATAATAATAATAATAATAATAATAATAATAATAATAATAATAATAATAATAATAATAATAATAATAATAATAATAATAATAATAATAATAATAATAATAATAATAATAATAATAATAATAATAATAATAATAATAATAATAATAATAATAATAATAATAATAATAATAATAATAATAATAATAATAATAATAATAATAATAATAATAATAATAATAATAATAATAATAATAATAATAATAATAATAATAATAATAATAATAATAATAATAATAATAATAATAATAATAATAATAATAATAATAATAATAATAATAATAATAATAATAATAATAATAATAATAATAATAATAATAATAATAATAATAATAATAATAATAATAATAATAATAATAATAATAATAATAATAATAATAATAATAATAATAATAATAATAATAATAATAATAATAATAATAATAATAATAATAATAATAATAATAATAATAATAATAATAATAATAATAATAATAATAATAATAATAATAATAATAATAATAATAATAATAATAATAATAATAATAATAATAATAATAATAATAATAATAATAATAATAATAATAATAATAATAATAATAATAATAATAATAATAATAATAATAATAATAATAATAATAATAATAATAATAATAATAATAATAATAATAATAATAATAATAATAATAATAATAATAATAATAATAATAATAATAATAATAATAATAATAATAATAATAATAATAATATGATCAGATTGTACAGTGACTATAAAGGTAGAAGTGAGTGATACGTGCAAGCAGCAGTAGAAAATGAGTGGCGACATAAATAGTATGAAATGAAGGGACCCGCAGAGAGAGGATAACTTGCGCTATATCGGCTTCATTTTGTGTAGAGAAGTTTTAGCAAGAGATTCAACTTGCAGGTGTGTAAAACCTTTTTCTATCCTTTCCCACATCAGAATAGAATTCCCATCGAACAGTAAAGCGTAAACGCATACGAGCATTGTAAACCTCGAGGACACCCACCGTGAAACTCTTACCTGATCTCCAGAAGAGAATAGCTCTTGGGATACGGAACAGTGAGTGAACTTGAACTTGAGGTTGTCCATGTTTTCGTAGTGAACACGTCACTCATTTACAGAATGATAGTGAGAGGAAAGGAACGACGACTAAGAGGGAAGCGAACGGAGGAAAGAGCTTTCTTTACAGCTTTTCAAGAATAGCTGAATTAGCTGCGATAATGAAACACTAGTGAGAATGAGCTGTGGGGAAATATCTAGCGACGATCACCTAGCAGGTAACTGTCACCATTGATGCCCATTCTACTGTACGGTGGCGGTACATTCCATTCGACTAGGGAAAGGTGCCCGAGCATGGATGTTTTTCTTTGCTCCTCTCTTTCCTCTTCTCACTTGCAAACTCTGCCATTAACACTTCCCATTTATCGAATTGAACTTTTTCTGTTTTCGTAAGAAAAAGCTAAGCGTGGTTAATCGGTTGCGGACAGTAGCTTAACTACTCTATCACATACGGTCTAGAAAAAAGAAAGAGAGCGCTTACACTGACTAAAGGGACATTTTTAGATTTTTATCCTCTCTACAGGTCACCTACAGGCATCTTTTACCCAAAATTGCAATTTAATTAATTAACTTGTCCCTGTAAATTATATGCTGTTATAATAGTCACAGTTGCAATAAGCAAGCACAAATGGACTTCATCCATCGTTATCCATAACCAAATAATGAGCGGAGATTAACTTCTCCTCCCAACAAAACGATCATATTACCGCAAAGACGGATTTCACTAGGGGTGATTACTTGACTTCCGGTGTGGGAGTACACAGCTTTCTCTGCTTGTACTTATATCCGGTGGTTTCAAATTTCCTTTGCGTAACAAGTTATAATTACCAGGCTTGTGAGCCAATCAAGGACAGCTAATTGCTTGATACTGAAAGCTGCTGTCTACCTTTTCTGCAAAAGCACTTTTGAATGAGCTTCAAACTGTAGCTGCTCCTTTTCAGTACACCTAACGCACCATCCTGGTTGGCTAGTTGTTCTAGAAGAGAAGGATCAGTTAACAATGTTGACAGTGACGATGACAGACATCTGTCTGTTTGATCTTCAGCTTACAGCTATTGTCAATCTGATCTTTAGGTGCGCGTGTGTTGACATGTGTGCTCTAAACTTATTTTACGCTTCCTGCTCACATTTTGCTCTTGACGGTTGGCTACTGGAGTACAAGAGTGACTGCCGCTTATCTTCCTCGTCCAACTGCACTTTTGCGCATCTCCGACGGCGATGCGTAGTTGTAGTAGCGGTCCCGATCCTGCTGCTGCTGCTGCTGCTGCTGCTGCTGCTGCATTCATTGCTACCGGAAGTAGCGATCAAGAGAGGCGAGCAATGCTAAACTAGCAGTCCTTTTTCTTTTAAATCTTCCCATAGCTCGTGTTTCCGCTTGCCACTGACTGACGGCATCATTATTTGGGATGTGCGCCAGTAGTGCCCGACACTACTCGTCAAGAAGTGACCAGTGCTGACGCGTTGTCATTGGTCAACCACTACTACTATAAGGCGACATAATAAGCTTAGGAGGAAGTGTTTATGTAGCAATTACATGAATATTAGCCGAGCATTGGCAGAGGAGATATAGACTCCCTCCCTGCCTTCACAAACACTTCCTTCTTAGGCGTTGTCTTATTCCGCTAGGGGATGGATTAGCGCACTGTTACAGTTAGTTGGATGGATGATAAGAGTGATGGTAGCAGAAGAAGGGCAATTCGCCGGAAGTGGTCTCTGCATTCCTTCCTTCCTTCTTCACCCTCCTGCTTCTTAACGCGAAAGTCGACGAACGCCTTTCAGCGAATTCCCTCAACTTAAAAACGGCTACTACTGTCCATCAATCTGCTCAATTCTTCATCACTTACAAGTGGTGCTTCATTGTCGAAACGACGAAGGTATCAGGAGGAGGAGGAGGAGGAGGAGGAGGAAGAGGAGGAGGAGGAGGAGGAGGAGGAGGAGGAGGAAGAGGAGGAGGAGGAGAACGAAAGAGATACTGCGAAAATTGCATAATTGTTGGATTGTAGGTTGCTGTAATAATTACTGCATGAATTTGCTTTTCCCTCTCTTAATTGTTCTCAAATATTTGCTTACATAACCATAATGGGAAGATGTTGTTGCTAGTGGAAGATTATCATATTAAATATACGGTGAGGTCATTCGATTGCAATTAGCAACCAAGTGCCACACTTGAGCTGCTGGAAAATTCTTCGAAATTTATGGAACGCTTTTCAGCAAATTTCAGTCGGCACCAGCAAAAGCCCAGTGCCTTGTAACAGTCCATTTATAACACATTCCTTTTTGCCCAGTTGAGGATAATAATTAATAATAATAATAATAATAATAATAATAATAATAATAATAATAATAATAATAATAATAATAATAATAATAATAATAATAATAATAATAATAATAATAATAATAATAATAATAATAATAATAATAATAATAATAATAATAATAATAATAATAATAATAATAATAATAATAATAATAATAATAATAATAATAATAATAATAATAATAATAATAATAATAATAATAATAATAATAATAATAATAATAATAATAATAATAATAATAATAATAATAATAATAATAATAATAATAATAATAATAATAATAATAATAATAATAATAATAATAATAATATAATAATAATAATAATAATAATAATAATAATAATAATAATAATAATAATAATAATAATAATAATAATAATAATAATAATAATAATAATAATAATAATAATAATAATAATAATAATAATAATAATAATAATAATAATAATAATAATAATAATAATAATAATAATAATAATAATAATAATAATAATAATAATAATAATAATAATAATAATAATAATAATAATAATAATAATAATAATAATAATAATAATAATAATAATAATAATAATAATAATAATAATAATAATAATAATAATAATAATAATAATAATAATAATAATAATAATAATAATAATAATAATAATAATAATAATAATAATAATAATAATAATAATAATAATAATAATAATAATAATAATAATAATAATAATAATAATAATAATAATAATAATAATAATAATAATAATAATAATAATAATAATAATAATAATAATAATAATAATAATAATAATAATAATAATAATAATAATAATAATAATAATAATAATAATAATAATAATAATAATAATAATAATAATAATAATAATAATAATAATAATAATAATAATAATAATAATAATAATAATAATAATAATAATAATAATAATAATAATAATAATAATAATAATAATAATAATAATAATAATAATAATAATAATAATAATAATAATAATAATAATAATAATAATAATAATAATAATAATAATAATAATAATAATAATAATAATAATAATAATAATAATAATAATAATAATAATAATAATAATAATAATAATAATAATAATAATAATAATAATAATAATAATAATAATAATAATAATAATAATAATAATAATAATAATAATAATAATAATAATAATAATAATAATAATAATAATAATAATAATAATAATAATAATAATAATAATAATAATAATAATAATAATAATAATAATAATAATAATAATAATAATAATAATAATAATAATAATAATAATAATAATAATAATAATAATAATAATAATAATAATAATAATAATAATAATAATAATAATAATAATAATAATAATAATAATAATAATAATAATAATAATAATAATAATAATAATAATAATAATAATAATAATAATAATAATAATAATAATAATAATAATAATAATAATAATAATAATAATAATAATAATAATAATAATAATAATAATAATAATAATAATAATAATAATAATAATAATAATAATAATAATAATAATAATAATAATAATAATAATAATAATAATAATAATAATAATAATAATAATAATAATAATAATAATAATAATAATAATAATAATAATAATAATAATAATAATAATAATAATAATAATAATAATAATAATAATAATAATAATAATAATAATAATAATAATAATAATAATAATAATAATAATAATAATAATAATAATAATAATAATAATAATAATAATAATAATAATAATAATAATAATAATAATAATAATAATAATAATAATAATAATAATAATAATAATAATAATAATAATAATAATAATAATAATAATAATAATAATAATAATAATAATAATAATAATAATAATAATAATAATAATAATAATAATAATAATAATAATAATAATAATAATAATAATAATAATAATAATAATAATAATAATAATAATAATAATAATAATAATAATAATAATAATAATAATAATAATAATAATAATAATAATAATAATAATAATAATAATAATAATAATAATAATAATAATAATAATAATAATAATAATAGTAATAATAATAATAATAGTAATAATAATAATAATAATAATAATAATAATAATAATAATAATAATAATAATAATAATAATAATAATAATAATAATAATAATAATAATAATAATAATAATAATAATAATAATAATAATAATAATAATAATAATAATAATAATAATAATAATAATAATAATAATAATAATAATAATAATAATAATAATAATAATAATAATAATAATAATAATAATAATAATAATAATAATAATAATAATAATAATAATAATAATAATAATAATAATAATAATAATAATAATAATAATAATAATAATAATAATAATAATAATAATAATAATAATAATAATAATAATAATAATAATAATAATAATAATAATAATAATAATAATAATAATAATAATAATAATAATAATAATAATAATAATAATAATAATAATAATAATAATAATAATAATAATAATAATAATAATAATAATAATAATAATAATAATAATAATAATAATAATAATAATGAATAATAAAAGTTGGTAGAAGGTGGTTACTATCCTGCAATTGCTACCGTTAGTAATGTTACCACTACAACTGCTACTGATTGTCGATCGCAGCAGGGGATTTTCACCGGACAAGACTACTCTAGGAAGTGTTTGGTGTTTCGGGTAGTAATCAGCATTTATAGAACGATGTGCAACACTATCCTACACTTTTCCACTTCATCATGACCCCACTCTCCGCTCCTTATCATCTCGTTTCGCGATCTCTAATTCTCCTTGTCTCTTTTTTTTTACTGTAATCCAGAGATATCTTAGCTAAGTGAATAAAAGGGACTTATTCTCTTATCGGTTTCTTTTGCTCTGTGCATTTAACTTAAGCATCTATTGACTAATCAATTTGTAATTAGTAATCACTAGGGAAGATTTGTTATGCACAAAGTATGTTAGTGCATTATCTTGAAGGTGCTGTTGAGAAGAGAGTTGGAGTAAAGTGATGATAAATGCGCGGCATCCGTGTGACTCTCAATTAGAGCTAGTTTGTAGAAGGAAGGGATGTGTGCGTTTGCTTCATCATCAATTCTCAACAAGCTATCAGTAGTAGTAGTAAAGCGAGGCGAGACAGACTACTACCTTTTCACTTCAGCCGATCATCGATCATCTCAAGCAAACTTAGCTGATGAGGGGGAGAATTGGTGGTGCAGGAGGGGAGCGGTGCAGCAAGAGCGGGCTTTCGCTTTCGCTGATCACACTCCTCGACTAGATGTGCTTCCAACTTTGTTAGCATGAAGCACGAACTGTGTGAAGCTGGTCTGCGCCTCACCAATGAAGGCGACGGGAAGTGTCGCACAAGTGTCTTCCCTCATTAGGAGGCAATGGCGGATGACATGTGATGTGACACGTCCCCTACACAAACAGTTACATGCCTCACTAGCGCGACATCACACATATCACAGAGGGATGATGAAGTAGTAATAGTACTGGTAGTGGTAGTAGTACATTACCGCTCTCTTTCAACAAAACCAGCAATCCATTAACGCGTTTCGCATTACCACCCCATCAGCACTGTGATGGGAAGAAGGAATTCGCCGACGATACCGTTTAATTGTTCTTTTTGATAGAGTATCGGGGAAATAGCACTGAAACGCAGTGAGACACGGGAAGTGGGAGTTCGAGGTACCGTAATCGAGTTAATCGACCAGCATCACAGGGATGGAAGAGAGAGGTCACACATATTGTTGTCGCTATAAATGTTCTTCAATGAGAAGAAACCAACCTGTGGGCAGTGGATGTGCGTGCCCTTCAAGGAGCAAATTGACAACTGCCATCAATTTATTTTATAACTAAACACTCTCCTAAGTGAAGGCAAAGGCAAAGTGAGACCTGTTCATCACCACACCTCATAATCCCATTATATTTCAAGTAACGAACGATTAGCCGTGATTTTGACCTCCTCTGTTACTGGGAGATTGAGAGTGAGAGTGCTGTGCTGTTGACAGAGAGGCTAAAATTCTTGTCAACAAGGAGACGTGTAAGTGTGCGTGTGTATGCTCCTGTATACCTGATAACACCCACCTGAAATGCATATTCTCTATCTACTCTGTCTCTTTTCCCTCCGTATATTTCCAACTCTTCCAGCTCAGCTGGGCCAAATACAAAATTAGAAGGAAAACGAACGAGGTATTTCAGCACGACAGTGATTATTATGACAGTGAGCGACACGTGTAATTCGCAACCTGTAGCAGGCTTGTGCAGAAGAGAGATGGATGGAGGATAGCTGTTGTTGAGTGCGCGTTACCAACCGTCACATCGAGCAGCTCCTTGCGAGCCTCTTAATTCTATTTTAGGCTAACTCCTAGAGAATTTTAACTCCACATTACAGCATCATAGTGGTAATGGCGAGATTACTGGTGTTGCGCCCGCTATCTAATTTTGTCGGTCATCAGATGACTAACCATTGGCCATATGTTAGCATTTGAATACCGTTAGGTGCATTGACCCCTACTGAGAAAATCGAGCACCACATTTTCATCCGTTGCATCTGAAATTCAGCTTTAACTGCCCAGAAATCATCGTAAATGAGTAAACCTTTGTTTTGTTGTCGGGTAGTTATCAGTATTGACAAAAAGGCAGCAGTAATAACAGTAATGTAACCAGTAGTAATTAATGACAATAATAATAATTGTAATAAAAAGTAATGATGATGACAATGATAATAATAATATATGGATATATATGTACATGCGATTAATTCAACCGTTTAGGGAGCAGTCTATTGTTTCTCTCTCTCTTAACAGATGTTCTGATTAACTACACTTGAACAGTGTCCATTGGACTGGATCTGTTTGCTACGAACACTCATGCATTACTATTTGTGATTCGCCCTCCTCTCCAAAATATGTAAATTCTTTTGAATAGAGGAAGGTGAATGAGAAAGAAAGTAACATATGTTGAACAGGAAAGGCATACATTAATTAAGTAATCTTTGTTGAGATAATTTGTTGGAGCGTCAGCAAAAGCGATTTGTTCGTCATTCACAACGATAGTTCATATCCGATTTGATTAGATATGCTAATTACACATATCTGTCGAATTACATGGTTTGTCGCAAAGCCATCACCCACTTCACTCATTTTCGCCTCCAAGCGATAAAACACCAAAGTTCTCAGATCGGATCAGATCAGACCGATCCTGCTATAATACATCCCCTTTTCCTTACAACTTGTGGTCACCACTCATTGGATACTGTTTGCTACTGCTTATGCTTACGCAACTTTTTGCCAAAAGATGCTTCTTCCTGTTCTGGGAGGTAGTATGGTTTAGAATGAGAAAGAGCGTGAAACGAAGCCTACCTCTCATTACATTTGTTTACCTGTTAAAGATGATTATGCCTGATTATTGTTTACTTTGGATGTTACAACCACTTACTACTACTACTGCCACTATCACTACTACTACCACTACTACTAATTATAAGCCACTTCAGTTAATCGTTGTCGTTCAGGTTATCCTCGCATACGTACCCCCCACTAGGAATAACAACTACCCACTTGTGAATCAGTGACCCATCTTGGCTCATCCCTTCTTTCCCTCGTCCAATCAGCATTCTCAGTCTCACTTGGCTAACTATATGTTGTCAGTTTTCATTTGAAAACTGTTCTAGAAGCCAAAAGCAGAGAACATTATCAGGATACAGTAGTAGCTACTGCGGAGGAACCGTACAGATGCCAGTCATAACCCTTGCTTCTTCGATAACATCCTCATGCTGAAAGAGAAAAATAGAGGGAGAGAGAGAGAGGGCGAGAGAGAGCATGTAGAGAGTGTCCCTTATCCTGTAGCTATCAGTTACACGGGAAAATGACTACATCAACTCAATTTAGTAATATCACCGAACGAAGTTTAGTGCAGTCAATTTCTACCAATCGATCCATATCAAAGCACATAAACGCATATCGCATATGCATGCACACTTCTCTTCACGTCATGCCAAGTTCCTTTACGTCCATTATCTATCTAATCAGTGCAATGATTTCGAAAATAGATGAGAAGGGTAGCATGGGAAAGCAGGCAGTTCTCCTCATGCAAGTTTAGACTAGAAGAAGAAAGTTTCCCGAGATCGTCCTTGGATTCAATGCATTCATTCCACTTCTGCAACATTAGCAATAACACGGGAAAGAAGAGTTGCTTTTGAAGACGTCTGATTCGGCGAAGCTTTCACCTTTCAGCACATCAGTTGACGGCGACTTGTGCTTCTGAGTAGGAGCAGGAATGAAGAATCGGGCCAGCCATTGCCATGAGATGTTGTTGATCCATCCCATCCGCCATCCAGCGCATCATCGCTCATTCCATCTGCAACAATCCATCTCCTAGGCAAAACTGCATTAATTATTGTCCCATACCCGTATCATACCACGTCATGTCATCTCATGCCACTAACCTACCAGTTGGAAATTTCAAATTAAAGAGAATAACAGAGAAGAGGTAGGGAAGATGCGGAGTAAGTGATGGATGATCACAGGTAACAGTTCGTATTTCGTGCTCCACCATTTGTACTGAGACAATAACATGCGTGAAATTATTTAATGAGAGCAGAAGTGCACAATATCCATCTCTTGATAATTATTGCGGACAGACTAATGCACTCCTCCGCACTGGATGTGAACATGAAAAGATAATAAGGTGAGATTTTGTTGAGACGAGACGATCTGTTATCAGATGGTGGATCCGATGACACACAATCGGCGCCATAATCAAGTTCGAAGTAGAAGCAAGCAATATTTGTGCACACAATACCTGCATCTTCTACACTCAACGAATTTGCTTCCTTAACCTTAACCAAAACAACGGATGTAACCAATAGAAGGATGACACCTGGCTGTGACGTAATTCTTTCCTTACTCCACACTGTCCTTCCCTAACACTCATCATTCGAGCATCTCATTCAGCTAACGCGATATGTGAGCAAGCAAGGTAGTTGGAAGGACATTCTAGGAGTTTGATAAGCATAAGCAAGTTCTTTGTATTGCTCTATCAAAGATCAATTCCTAAATTGCGATATAATTGAACGGAGGGAGGAGTGCAGACAGGTGGCGGTGACTTCTCATCGCGTTGCATCCATTACCTTCCATTTCTTCCCTTTTCGAATTTAAAGAGAGAAATGATGTCCTATGGAGCGATTAAAATATGAGAGTGTTATGGGGTATGAGTGATCGAAGACCGAACTACTAACAGGCATATCTTAGAGGAGCAACAGCAGGAACATTTCTTCACAATGCTTCCTTTATTTTATTGCTGATTAACAAATTACTCGATATCACTCATACGCTCACAAATAAGTAACATGCCGCCATTTTATTTCATCTGCAATAATAACAAAGCACTTGTCTTTTATAGAACTAAGTCTGATTCGAATCCGTCTCTCACTACTCACTCTCTTTCAACTTCTTTGTTTCGATGCTCTTAAAACAGGAATGCACGCAATTATTTATTGACATGTAGATAATACAACCTTTCTTGTTAATCTGTAATGCTGTAGCCTTCTGGAGCTTGTGTCCACTTATGCACGCGTCCTATAGAATTATGGTGGGATTATCTGTCAACAGGAGTTTGCTATAAGGAGTTAACCTTACGGGTAATATTGGAAGACTGGACGAGCAAAATTTAATTTCCACAATCACCATGCATAAGCAGGGCTATCAGATGTATATTTTGTTTCTTGCTCATCCTGAAGACAAAATAGTTCTAGCAAAGCCTTCTTACAGGACCGCAAATCGATTGAATAAGAAGCAATCGTGACTCCCCGTCATTATTTTACCTATTACTCACTTCACTTGCTTCAACTCATCTTTTGCAACTCTTACTTCTCAGAATAGCTCGAAGCCCTTTTGACGGTTTTACGCTTTCTTCACTTACCCTACCATACAATCAATTAGGCAATGTGCGCGTGTAGCATTTGTCTGTGTTTTTTATTAGATGCATGTGCAGGAACACACTTAGAGCTGCAAGGACATCATCCGTACCTGATTATCAGTGCATGTCCACATGACGTACTTCCCGCAAGCAAGCCAAACTACGCTTGCAGCAGAAATAATAATTTTTCCTATTTCAACGCTATGGACGCCGCAAGGCTGTCCAAGAAGAGAAATCAGCCGTTATCACAAGCGAATACGTCATGCACATCTTTTCATGCATATTTACGTGAATTATGCGTGCATATCTTTGCATGTCCGTATTTGCATATCGGTGTGTGTACTGGTAAATAAAAGAGCGAACCAACTGACATCTCACTAACAATAATATCAGGTCAGCTTAAATGACAAACACTCACGCATCATCTACAGACGTGCACATGTACATGAGAATAGATGGAAAGAAAGGATCTATAAAAGAGACGGGCTAAAAGACGAAGAGAATGAAAGATTAGCAAAAGAAAACGTACAGTAAAGGAATGAATATAGAAAAACAGACAGCAGGGGAGTTTGATAATGGACCAATAAGAGATGTATACTCCGCCTTAAAGTGCAAAGGCGTGCATTGGGTGGTTATTGCTTGGGTTGTGAGAGTTGATAAAAGGCGATAGTGAGACAGATATACAAAGAATATCAGACACAGGGAGAAGAGAAGGACAGGGAGAGCAACATAGAAGCTTGACGACAGATGGCCTACTGCTACTGCTGCTGATTGGTACTACGGTGGCGTGGCTGTGACTGGCTGGAAGAAGGGCGCTTAGGCCTGTAGGCTACTACTGATCTCGTTACTGTACTACTGTTACTGCTGCTGCTGCTGTGAAGACATGAGTGGATTGCTCGGAGCAGAACAACTGCAAAAGTTGTGGATGCATGTGGCTCTCAATTCCATTCAGGTAGGTCTATTTCCAGTTGTCAAAGTGGTTGGTCTCTTATCAGTTTCGTGATTTTGGAAGCATTTCTCAATGTGTGAAGTTACCGCAGATAGAGTTGCCAGGATAAGGTAACATGAGCAACTTCATCAACTATTAATAACCTTTGAAAAACTTTACAAAGTTGTTCGACGAAATCTTCAATCCTAGAAATGTTTCCCTGAGGACGTGTTTCTACTTTTTGTAAAAAAGAAGAGGGGGAGACAGAGATTTATTTATAGCAGAGGTTGTTTTACAAGTTGGACTTTCAATGAATAATCACTCAATATTATGGACATTTTGTTGAATATAACTTTTACTTGCTAATGTGATCAGTAGAACAATAGTTGTCAGGAAAGTTAATGACGTTTAAGCAAGGCTGCCAACAGCTAATGAATTCATCTTTGTAACTATTGTCAGCAGTGAACTTAATTTCATGTCTGTGATATAGATATAGTAACCAGGGAAATGATCATTTCTTCCTGGGTAGAGAGAAAAGCTCCAACCGTTGCAATAGACAATTAGAGAATAACAGATTAAATTGCACACAATGATTTCTCGTATCTATGATAAACCATAGAAATGATTAGTATCTAACGTTGAAATAGATAGCTATCAGCAATGCTAATTAGCTTAATGTGAAAGGTCTAGCTTGAACATCATGACATAAATATATCATTATCCTAATATTAAGCCTCGTTATCACTACATATCCCTACCTTTTCTTCCCATCATACCCGGTGATTATAGTTAATATGACAAAAATAGTAATTAGAGGTGAAGATTTTATTTCATCATGTTAAAAGATACATCAGATGGTTTGCCCGTCATAATTCCTCGCTAAACAAATTAAATGTGCCAACGATAATGATTTAACAACATTTATGAGCAACTGTACTACACGTCTTTAAATGTGCCTTAACTGATACAGATCAAGTTCCCACTTCATGCGACCCTGTACTTAGTAAACAAGTGATGTAAGATTGCATAGCTCAGTTATCGTATAATAACCACCGGCTCAAACTTTATCATGCCTATAGGTTTTAAAACGCTCAAATTCAGGGCTATCCGCAAGGGAATTCGTTATATCCGCCGTTGCGACCCTATGCCTTCGGTACCATGCTGCAACCGGAGACGTCGACACTGACTGGAGAGCAGGTATAGACTGTTTTAATTTCTTTCCGCGGCGAAATTTGGTATGCGTAGGGATGTAGGCGGCAAATGCATGCGCTGATCCGGCCAATTATTTGTTATTTAACAGCTCTTTGATTGAAGAGAGAGAGGTGGATGTGTGCACTAATGGCCCTATCCAACCTCGTTAACTATCAATAAGTTTAAGCGTTTCATCCCCTTCAATTAGGAAGTCGTTCAATATGTATCATCATTCCCATTGTTTTCTAGCTTCATTTCCACATGCTCGAATGCGACTCATATGGTCCTTACCGGATAGGTGAAATATGCATCCTTTGATTCCCAAAAATTCCAAATGCTCTCTACTTGGCCTCGTTCACAGATATTTTGCAAAATTTCATACAACTCTTTGCCAATTAGCATGAAGCTGATGAAAAACTCTTCAAACGATATTTTTTCTCAATCATTATAAAGAAGAAATAAAATATTAAATAACATCTGATTTCGATTAGTAATTACCGAGCGATTTTGTCCTGTCGGACAATGGTCATTTGCAAATTTCCGCTGCTTCGAAGGAAAAGGAAGAAGGAGGTATAGCACTTGATTAGAAACACGCTGACTTTCATTTCTTTCAGATCGTAAAAATTTGTGAGCAACTTGAAGACGCCGGCAACATTGAGCGGCTAGCTGCGTAAGTTGTTCATTTCGCACTTTACTGCGAACACGTCAAAATCATAATTACTTGTTTTTTCTCATCAACGTCTGCCTCCTTCACGACACTCACTCACTTGAACGAGTTGCAGTTTTTTGTGGTCCATCTCTCACCAACAGCACACTGATGAAGTAGCAGCCGTTCTGCGAAACCACGAATCAGTGCTTCGCGCTAGAGCCCTAGCGTGTTTTCACATGGGGAACTTTCAAGAGATGTACAGAATACTCGAATCACATAAATTCACCAACGGTTCACATAGTAAGCTCCAAGCCATGTGGCAGGAAGCCCATTATCAAGAAGCAGAAAAATTAAGAGGAAGGTAAGCTTCTTGCAATTGTGCGGTAATTTACCTGTGAACCGATGGGATAATAATGCTGTTTCCAATTTTAAGGCCATTGGGACCGGTGGATAAATATCGAGTGAGGAAGAAATACCCGATGCCGCGGACAATTTGGGATGGGGAGCAGAAGACTCATTGCTTCAAGGAGCGAACAAGGTCATTTTGAAGTGAGCCTAAAATAGGAGTAGTGACAGTTAAAAGTAGATTATTTCGAAAGTTCCTGTGGTTTGTTTGGCTCCTTCCTTTCACTTATCGATTCCTTTCTAGTCCTCGCAAGACAAGAGAGCTAACTTGCCAAGCCCCGACTCACTCTCATTGATGTCGAATTGTGTTCACATCTCTCCTGAAAAACTGTTGCTTCCTACTTCAGGTCACTGCTGCGAGAATGGTATTTGCAAGATCCATATCCGAATCCGAGCAAAAAGAAAGAATTGGCATCAAGAACGGGTCTAACTGCCATGCAAGTCGGGAATTGGTTCAAAAATCGACGGCAGCGTGATCGAGCAGCTGCTGCCAAAAATAAGTCCGTTCTTTGCATTCCAATCTTGAAAATGTAACGTGGTGTGGTATGAAAAAGGTTTGAGAAGCTGAACTAAGGTTCCAAGATTAATAACGAAGCAAAAATAGTACCACCTACTATATCAGTCACACTACCCATTCCTTCACTTCATGCTCAAATTTGCATTTGGAGAGGTCAAGGTCTCTGTGTACGGGCAGGATCAAGTTACTGAAATTTATCTGAAAGTGCGCTACTGAATAAGCCACTCGCAGTAGAGATGAGATTTTGCAAAGAAACCACCTCTTGCACAAACATCTCCTTCTTCTACCAAATAGCTTCTGTACAACTCGCATCTTCGGCGGCACTGCTTTAGCATCGCAGCAACATCCATCTTACAGCTATCGCAATTGATACGGCCTCTGTTTCTGCTGCTCCTGCTTCCTTCCCCTCCTTCCGTCTTACGGCATCCTGCACTGTCGTGATTTTCAAGTAAAAAATTCTGTCTCCTGCAATCGATTTAACAACCATACCTTTGCTTTAGCACTTCATAAGCGCTTATTATTTGGAAGATGCAGCTTACTGCTTTCCGCTTACCGAAACTAAGAATGGCATTCGTCTGCTATCATATAGATCGATAACACGTTCGTTCCATTAGTGCTACGAGCAGTGTGCCAAAAGAGACTTTGTTCACTAATTCTTTACATTCCGTCTTCATCTGTAATTTGTGTGTCAACGAGCATTTCTCGCAGCATTCAGTAACAGAACTGCGCCTAATTTGATTTTTTTCTTCACTAGCAGCAGTAGCACTGGATGACTGATGACCGGAAGTTGGAATTCCAGGATGCATTTTCTTCTTCGGATCGATGACAAATTCTTTGCATTGTCAACTTACAAGAAGAGTGAAATAGTAGCACTGCTCAATTGACAATGCTCTCAAGAAGATCGGCGCTCCTCGGTCGACGCACCTGGAACTGGTTTCGTCGCTCGTCTCCTCTTCCTTCGCACAACGCATCAATTCCAGTCAACCAACCAACATCATCATCCCTCATTCTCTCTCCCCACTCTATCATCATTTCTACTTCTCACTCGAAAGTGCACCTCAAAAACCTTGAACGCTACTTTACGTCAATTCTTAAGCTCTTATAATCTGCTTCTCTCCTCCATCCTTTCATCTTTCCTTTCCCTCTAACATGAGTAATGGAGAAGATGCTATCATTAGAGTATTAACACGGAGAGATAGGATGCGCATTAAGTCACACAGCAGCAGCAGCAGCAGAATTACTTACACGAAAGGAAACGTCCCCTCGATGTAGTCACTATATTCGGGATCCTTAACTCTTCTTCCACTACATCTTTCCATACAATGCATACTGCTGATATCACTTATCACATATTGCTCTTATACATTTTAGGATCTCCCTTGTCCACATAATATGCGGGGTAGATCTTGTCGAAATTTAGCTCAATCCACTTTTTTCAGTGGTACTTTCAGTTCAACTGATGGAGTAGTCGATTGAGAGAGAGGGAGAGAGAGAGAGAGAGAGAGAAACGAGCAGAATATTCACTGCTAAAGTGAAAGGGAAGCGGTAATGTGAGAAGCGGGGTATCGTTGCTTTTCAAGAATTATGTCACTCAGAGTTTCTCCTCACCTTTTTCTCATTGCAGTCGCTTCATGCAAGCAGACAGGTAAACGAAATTGCTAACAATTACGTGACATTTTCTATGCACTCAATTTAAATCATTCCGCTCGCTCAACTCCTTCCTCTCTTACACTCGTCGATTCATCCCTCCGTCATTTGCTTCCGACTGAATTGACCCTTGGCGCTCTCTCTCCTTCACATCTCGTTGAGAGCCAATCAAACTCTTCTTTTCTTCCTCTCTCAATCCTTCCTCATCCACTGTTGTTTTATATTCTCTCGTCCAAATGGACATATATTGATTACTGTATCAATTACAATTACACGCACATCTGTGTTCCTCAATACATGTGGCCGCCGCCGCTATTTACAGTAATGGCAAAGAATTTCTCCATAGCTAGCTATATCATTCAGGTTCTACTCTAGGAAGAGGGGAGGAGCTTGAAACTTGTTGGTTGCATCATGAAAAGCTAGCTAGAAATAGCTTTCAAGGGACAATAGCGAGCTGGAATGAGAAGAAAGCTATAGAAGTAGTCGCATTGGACTGCGCTGCAACTCCTTCCTGCACCATCCGTCACGATCTCCTCACCAGTGGTCACTCATCAGCAACAATCTTTTAACGAACTTGTCTTCAGCTCTGAATAGTGGTGCAGTTGCTATCGCTGTCGCGCACTGCCTCGTTAGATATGTTATGTTGGCGCGCGCTGCACTCAGATAGCAACTTGCAATTGCACTTTTCGGTGATGCATCTACGGATGATTCGGTGATAAGTTGCGATGAGGTGAGGTGAGAAGATAAAGTGGAGGTGAGGAAGAAGATCCTCAGAAATGTCCTCAAAAAATCTTTTAGAGTTGAAGATCCGTTAAATCGCTTATAAATTTTCGCTCCTTTCTATCTTCTGCCTTTCTCTCTCACCCTCATAAATCGGTCAATTATGGACAGCATCAATGACCGTATGGTTTGGGAAAGCGACGACAAATCTTTCATTTCATCTAGAATGCAAGTAATGCAAAGAGAGAGTGTTGTCGTGCACCAAATGATCACTGCACATTATTCTTTCTTCCTCCTCCACACATTTCTCTTAATTAGACTCACTTTAACACTTTGCGACAATTTACTTTTGCGGCTCTTCTAACAAAAAAAGGCATTATTGTGCACAGAGACATGTGAATATTACACATGCTTACAAAAGACATCGGCTTAAATGGGCACATATGGATAGCATTAGCATTGTTGAGAATTAAGGATAAATAAGAGAGTGCTTGTATTATTAAGTCATTTGGCTAGTAGTACGAGCCAAATGTCAAAATGCATCATTTTGCACCATCCTTTTGCTACGACGGTTAAAGTGTTCTTCAACGTGACGTGATATTGAAGAGTGGCGTGAAAGAGGACGACAGTTCAGAGCAATGGCGGCACCTCCTTTCAAAGACTTTTCGAACCGTCACAATAAATGAAGAGAAAATAATAAATTGTGAGGAAAGGCCTAAGAGTGTGACTATTTCAGAGCTAACGAAATGAACGGTGTGAAGAAAAGTGCGGAGTCGGATAATTCAGAGGATTCGGAGATGGAGGAGGACATGTTCGACGGTTCTTTGCTCGCTGATTCACCCACTCCATCCGAAGAATGCAGCAGCAGCACGGAAAAGTCGCAACACTCAGCGCCATGTACCTCCTCGGTAACTGCGGAACCGCTGTTGCCACGCTCTATTGAAGCTGCCTCCTCGACGACGACGTTTGGAGCTGCGAATGCCGCCTTCGATCCGTTACAATTTGATCCGTTACGATTGCTTATGCATCGATCTTTAAGTTCAGCCCTACTACACCCAGTTCTCACACAACCCTCGGCCATGTTAAGTCTGCAGCAGCAACTATCCAAACACATCTCTTCCACCTTGGTGCATCCAGCTTTCAATGCGGATCCAGCCTCTCCAAAAGTCCAACACGAGAGAGGAAGGGCTGAGACGTCGAATGCAACCGAAATGTCACCTGGCAGAAAAACCACTGCACACTGTGCAACTAATTCATTGTCAATTTCAACGACACCTAAACGTTGCAAACTGCTCATCGATGAGATTCTAAATCTAAAAACAACCAACGAAACGTATTCAGCGAATGCACGTGAAACTGGCGTACCCGTCGTACCCGATGACTCTTTACAACAAGAAGGCTTCTCTTCACCTTCCACAAGCAGGGAGCAGTCTGTGGAGCCAAATTTAACGAAAGAAAATGAGGAGGCGTCGTCAGTAAGTGATAACTGTGTGATAACTACTGATACTGATGCGGTGTTTGTGATTCCAGCTGACGGTAGTAATAGCCATGGAATTGGTGAAGCGCTGTAACACCCACTCGCGGTACGCTGCTGCCCGCTAGGCGATGTGATCTGTCGGCTGTCCGGATGGTGGTGGTGTCCTTCCAGAAAAGGGGTAATCCCAGTTAGGCAGCATTACTGCTTCCGCTTGATATTAGCTAACGTCACATCACCGGCAATGCAATAAGAGCAAGTAAATCAAACTATGGAGATGCTCCATTCAGCAAATAAAAATTTGTTTGACCTGATCCATAGTGTCCCCCTCCCTATGTTACACGGCGCACCTGTTTGTTATTATATTCTTACTGCAATGCAACACAAGTGTCGTTGCTGTGTTCCTATTTGTAGTAACTTCACCCCACGCACAGGAGAATGAATCATCGGGAGGGGTAACGCCTGAATCTTCTGCTAGGATTTCTCAGTGCTTCTCATAGCATGGGCGGTCTAGTTCAAACGCTGCCCGCAGTCCGCAGCAGGCGGCAAGCACTGACGGTGACGATGTGGAAGGGGTGGTGCTTTAAAACATTGAAATCCCTTAATGGTGACGCCACTGTTAACTTATAACCAATCTTTCACTCACACTAAACTTGCAGCAAAACATCGCCCGCCCGCCAGCTTATTTCATTCATCCCTGACTGCGTCTCTCTCATTTTTGCACTGTCATTTCAACTCCATCACCCGTCAGTAGTTCGTCATTGTATATTATTACGCTATGATGACGTACGTAGGGAAATATTTCATATTTCAAAATGGTCCTTCTGCGAAATGAAATCCGTGAGAAATTGTGACAGTGCTGTTTAGCTCTGCAATACAACCATACCTCCTTTTTCTCATCGAGCATGAATAGTGAATTGCTGGTTCTTCCGATAATGGATAATTATGTGATTGTACCTGTAGTTATTTTATTCAGTAATGAAGTGTTAAGTGTAACCCGTGCAGATCAGATCAGATCAAGCAGTGAGGGATAAAATAAGCCTGAATTGCAATTACATAAGGCTCAGAAGAGTATGCTGATAGATGATGCGTCTAAATGTGGCCAAGATTTACAAGGGAGGAAAAGGTCTGGTCTGTTGTAAAAAACCTGTCCGAGTGAAGTTAATCATCAGCGGAGAGAGAGACAGAGAGAAAGAGGGATATCACTAATAATACTGACAACAGGATTTCTTTAATGGTGAGACCTCAAAATTTAAATTGATGCCTTGCTATGAAAGGATCATGGACGGAGGTGTGCAATTGTGGAAATAAATGTATTTCAAATGTTGTTGTCGGGTCGGCGCCTGCCATACGAAACCATTTGTGCATTGGAATCGTTCGCGCTGGCAGTTCCGCATCGAAATTAATTGTCAGCATATAGCAGTTGCAGATCAGACACTGTTCATGACTTGAATTGCACACACACACACACACACACACACACACACACACACACACACACACACACACACACACAGATCCTAATTGAACATTTAAAGTTTCATACTAAAAGGTACCATCCACTATTCTTCCTTGGTACGATTAGCGTGAGATTTCAGCTGATCTACCTGATGTAAGTAAGCCATTTACATTAAGCATTTCGCTTTGAGCCTCAACACACAGAAACACGTTGGATGAGCGGCGGACCATGCGCTCTACCTCATAACCGTGGAAAACTTGCTTTGATAATTGAATCTATCGTGTCCTGTCCTTTCCTGTCTACTTGCAACCAGCAGCTCTAATGGTGTGATCACAGCGCAAAGTACTCTCGTAGGTAGGTAGTGTTACCTTACTACCTACCAACTACCGGTGAGGAGAATGAGAAGGCTTCCCTGTTCATGCCAATACTCTTGATGGGATGAGAGAGCTTCTCCGCAAGCCGCACCGCCCTGTACGTTCGAGCTGACCACTTTAACACTGCGATGACGGTGGCTATCACCTCAAGCCACTGCCACTACACTGCGCAAAACGAAAGAGAAAATGGTTTCAAAGTGTGCATCATCAAAAAGCAGTCATTTCAATATTGAAAGTACCACTCACTTTCCTTCCTGTGAGGCTGCTTTCTGCGGAAGCTTCTACATTGGCGGCTTCTATTCCATAAACAAAATGTGCAAGAAGCATCACAACTCTGCTACTGCTCAGAGTGCTGCACAGATATTGAGGAGAAGACAAGCGATACATCGAATTCTCTCAGCTTTTTACCCCCGAGCTTTTTCCGGTCCGGTTTCCTGTGTCACTTAGAAAGAAACGTCGTCACTCACTCACCCATCCTTTATCTGCGTGCGTTTTTCTTGAAAGACTTTCTTTGAAGGATGCGATGGCGCAGGCGTGTTGACTGACCATCGCAGCACTCACACTCTCACACCTTTTGCTTACTGTTTGAGTGAGCTACTTTTGAAAGCAACAACATTTCACATTATGAAAGGAGCGCGCTTCACTTTTAGAAAGCGCCTGCTGAATTCGTCAGCCAGCGCACGATAAGCTTCAAAATAAATAATAGCACGTTTGTCCGTCCCGTTTTTTCCTCACTGTTGATAAATCGGGCGGAACATTTACGTTCCTACCGCGCTAACTTCGATATCGCCGCCGTTCACGTCTGTCTGTTGGCTCTTCGAAGACCGATGATGATCGATCGCCGAGGAGACAAGCTTCTCCTTTGCTGCTAGCCCATCCCGAAGACGCGCGAAGAATTGTTGCCACTAGAAAGCCTTCTTGAGAAGGCCTTCTTATTGGAATCGTTCGCTTAGCCGCATTTCCTTACTTCTTCCGGTCCTCCCGCAAGCGTCCCAATTGCTTTGTAACCAACTCCTCGGCGATCGATTGGGAAAGCAAGAAAGTGTCCATTGAACAATGGTTGCAGTGAGCGAGCAATCACTTAACTAACCACTTAGCAGTCACTCATAACTATAGCACTCCCACGAAACGACACCCATTGTGTCAATGACAGGTCAAAGGTCATCATTATCTCTCGGTGATGATGAGTGCTGACCATTCAAGCAACATGGACAGCTTCACAGCTTTCTTTCCTTTCAGGGGAAAGGGAAGCAAGGGACTGGAAGATTTGAGAGCCGCGACGATAATCATGTCGGTGACCAACTTGTTCAAAATACTCAGCGAGGCGTGCGTTCATGTTCCACAGAGCAAGCAGGCTTCGCCGATGATCCGTTGTGGAGGACAACGCGATGAGCTTGCAGAGCCTGAAGCTCTCTCATTCACTGCTCCAGCCACCTTTAGCTACTACCGCTTGCTTACTTAAAACAATAAAAAATAAGTGGCACAAACTTTGTTTCGCTTCATCCCTTCCTTACCATGATTTTTGCGCTAATATATCAAATAGCCTCTCAACGTATATGTGCTAAACTGCACGATTGTGTGCAGCGAAAGTGAACTGTGAGGGAGAATATTTATTTGTGAGGAGCAATAGAAGTGTGGTTTCACTTAGAGCGGAATTGAAATTACAAGAGCATCATATGTTTTATGCTCCGACTAAATATCGCTCGCTTCACAAACAATCCATGCATACGTCGTCGCAATAATTTCTAATATTTAAAAAGTCGGAAAGTGCACTTCGAAATTGCTGTCTCGCACAGAATGAATGAGTGCTGAAAAGAATCTACTTTTTCCTTTAGCACATTGTGGTGCTTTGAACTGTAGTAGTTAGTAGTTGACTTCGACAACTTCCACACGAATATTCAAGTATTTGCAATAACTGTCGAACGAGCTACACAACTACAGGTACAGTAGTTACTGTGATAGATTGAGGGTGGTAAATGGGATGTTTGCAACATAACTCGCTAAAAATATAATAAATCAAAAGTATGCGTTAGCTTTGCAATTTAAGCGAAATTCAACAGATTCTCATATTCAGCGAATAGAGAGCAAATTTTATGCAAATTAAGACTGAGTAATTTTAGTTTAGAAAATCAAAATATGCAGCTGTCTGCGCTGTTTTATGCTTTGCTTCTCGCTTCCTTCACTATCAATTCGTGAAAAAGACAAAATAAATAAATGGAATGGAAGGAATAACTAGTTGCATTTGAACGGAGGCGCTTGATAGTGGACAGCTGCTGAACGTATCCTCCGCTTGTATCAGGTGAGATTGGGCACTATCCAGTCTTCACTTAAGACTAAAATATTCAAGCGCAATGTAAGGAAGGCGAGAGCGAAGATCTCGAGCAACACCAATATGAGGCTAATCGAGCAGTGGAAATATTTCCTTCCTCGCACCACTAGTTGGTTGGAAGTGAGCTGGTTCAACCTCAAAGCTTCCTTAGCCATTCATTCCAGTGCACGTATTTTTCAATTGTCTCATAAAAATTAAATCTGAAGGTTGGGAGGAATTCGAATTGACATGATGCAGAGTGCATTGACCGACTTTATAATAACTCATCTCTCCGCGCTTTCAAATACTAATAATTGCAGCGATACTTTTTTGAAATATTTCGAGTGCACTATGGCGCAAGCAGCTTTGGACGAGATAGCATCCAAGGATGAGCGAGAAATGTGGGCAGCTATTGAATACTGGACAAAGCAGCTGAAACAGGTTAATTTCGTACGGAAAGTAGATTACTTCAGTGAAGCTGGCACAAACTCCTTCACTTCATTTCCTCCTTCATCTTCTCCGTTACATTAGGAAACACTTGTGAGTTTCCAAGAATTGGTGAGCAATCAAGATGAGAATCTCTGAATTGCCTATGAAAAAAAGTGGCCCATTCCGTCCAGTATTCCATCACTGACCAGCGTGAGCCAGCGGCAGTTTGAGATGTTTGAGCATACATACAACTGACAATGCAAAATACCTGAGCAAAATTGGGCAATCCTTCTTTCTTCCTTTGCAGGTTGAAAAATTACTGATCCCAGTCACTCTCAACATACTGCTCACACTAATCATTTGGGTTGGTGTGTATGGGACGAAAACGGATTCCAATTCCGTCTTCTACTATATGCTCGATCCCAAGCATAACCGAACAACCGGAAGTGAAATCGTCGATGGAATGGTTGGTTAGCTTGGAGCGTCAAATTCCCTGAAAAAAGGAGCATATACAAAGCACAAATAATTTTCCACGGCGTTTCGAAGGCGCGCACTTCACTCCCACCCTCCTCGCACCGACAAAGGAAAGAGAGTGCAAAGACGTTTGCTGTCATCTAGCAACTTCATCATCACCTCTTACCGGTCGGTCGCAGAGAAGTAGTCCGCTGCAACTTGTCCAGTAGTGTTTTGCAGCGAGAAGTGACTTGTTGAGCTACTGCTTTAGTTGTGTAGGCTGTTTTTTTTCACCGCATTTACTGGTCATCATCATCATCATCCTAAGCTCCGGCCATCAAACCTATATTGAATGTTGTCGTCGGCAGCAAAAAAAGGAACTGACGGCTCGGCTAGGCTAGGCTCGGCTCGGCTCGCACTAGCTTCTTCTCATCCTGCTCTTTCTTCCTTAGAAATGCTCCTGTTGTTGAGGTTTGCAGTAGATTAACGACGACGAACAGTCAGCCGCTCATGTGCTCCATTTCACAGGTGAATGGAATGGGATGCGTGTTGATGTTAGCTGTGATAAGCTTCCTGCTGCTCGCCATGGCACTGCACGACTACAAGCGTTTGGTTCAACTCTGGCTCTACATGTCCTGTGTGCTCATCATCTTCGGAGTGTTCGCCTCCTTCCTGATGTACGACGACGCTTGCAACCTAGCAGTGCACACCCTCTCATGCTTGAGACGAAACACACCTAGCAGCATGCTTGAGAAGCAGTCAGTGAGCGAGAGCAGAGTGCTGCGGAGAGCGCGCGCCGACCACGACGTCTTAACGGTCGGAAGCGATGTAGAACAGCTGGCAGTTGTTAGTTACTGGGAAGCAAAACGGGCCGCAATGCCCGAGCGCGCTACAGTTCAACTCCATCCGCGGCGCAATAGACCGACCGATCGCTTCATTCCTCCCCGCCACTCATCAGCGGCTCTCTTCCGAGCTCCACAAGAAGCAAGCGGGAAGAGGATGCGATGCTGCAGCTGCAGCTGCAGCTGCAGCACACTCTTTGCTGCATTCCTCTCACTTCAAACATGATATTTCTTTCAGAGACCTATTCAAAGCAGTGGGATTCCGACCTGCTCCTCCCATACTCACAACTCTCACTGTCATTGCCTACGGCACCGTCGGCATCCTCGTTTTCTTCACGAAAAGAACCCCGCTCTACATGCATCAATTTTACGTCATTTGCAACTGCTCCTTGGTTTCCGTATTTTACCTCCGCATGTTTCCTACGCACACCGCGTGGTTTGTATTGGTGTGCATTATCATTTGGGGTAAGTAAGTTCCTTCATTTCCTCGATGGATGGATCTGATCTGTCGGCTGTCGGGTGCTCTGAAATTTTACATACTTTAATCTACAGTCGCACGGATGCGACGAATGCAGTTGAAGATGAGGGAGGCTCTCTTCTCCACCTCAACTTAAATCGCTGGAAATAGTAAATTGCGCAAGCTTTATCTCTCTCTCTCTCTCTCTCTCTTTCTAAATGAAGCATCGGTCTCACCCGTTTCACAGCTGGGGAGGAGAGAGAGAGAGAGAATGAAGTGATTTCTCAATCAAATAAATAAATACGTTCAGATGCATTTGCGGTTCTCGCACCTGTCGGTCCGCTGCGACGTATCAATGAAAAAGCGCATGAATACAGTGATCAAGTAAGCACCTGTAGCTAATCATTCCGCACAAAGAATAAGCAGTGAATGTGCACGGAACTTATTCTCAAAGCACGCACATTCAACGCAACAAAACTCTTACAGATACTACGATTCCTCATGTTTACGGCTGAAGACGGAAGTGACGAGCAACGTGAGGAGGCCGTAGGTCTTGCTTCATTCCAGATGTGACAGACGAGAATCATTACTGCTATCTTTCTTCTTGGCACTTATTTCATCTGCCACTTGAGACTCATTCGTTCACTTTTTAAAGCACTGAAAAGAGTGGGAATCATTTACTCGAGATCGACATACGGTTCAAATCACTAATTCATTAAGCTTCTTTCCATAGGATCTTTCATTTGTGAGTGCATAATCACTCACTCACCAATCGGGATCGTAATCAATCCATCCCCCTATAAAGAGAGATTTATGAAATGACCGGAGGAACAGGACAGCAAGCATGAGAGCGACACAACAACTTCATGCATTCTTCAGGCAATAAGCAAATGCGCAGTGGAAGAATCAAAACAGCCAGGAGCAAAAGAAGACTATGAAGAAAGTTCGACAACAAGTTCGCACTCGGTATTCTTCACAGCTTCGCCGCTTCATCACACTGTCCAGCGGTAGTAGTAGTAGTGCTTCGTACTTGTCTTCTCAGAGCGACGAGGCATTTTAACCGCTTCTAGCTAATATTGCAGCAGACAGAGAGCAGACTCGCCCGCAGACGCAAATCCCCACGTTCGAAAAGAGACGTGAAAGCTGAGATAGTGCGGAAAACCTATGCAAACATCAGAACATTCAACAGACAAAGAAGTGATGAGGCAAATTTCACAGTATATGATGCGTTAAACGACGGGTGTAAGTAGTAGATTCGCCGGACTTTTTCTAATTCTTTTCTTTTCAACGGAGAGATCGATGAACATAGGAAGTTGATTGCGAGTCGGAACGGAACGGAACGGAACGGAACGGAACAAATCCAGCGCCTCCACTCCTTCCGCCGCCATCACTATCCCCCTTCGCGAGCCAACAACCCTTCTTTCTGTAGCGTTAGCTTACAGCAGCTGACAACTACGCACTACTACTCATTGCGGCAGTCATTGAGATTATTGAATTTAGCTAAATTTCTGCACGACATGCACACTTCAGCGTCAGTTCGTCTTGGCATGGGTGATTTCGTCTTCTACAGCTTGCTGGTTGGTAAAGCCGCAGCGACACGCAGTGCAATGTGCGTTGCTGGTTCGGTAGTTGGCATACTGATCGGACTTGTCATTACCTTGACCGTACTGTCCAGCGATGACGAAACTACTCCGGCATTACCCCTTTCAATTACCATCGCGTTGCTGCTGCATTTCGGAATCTACATGTTCCTCGAGCCTTTCTACAATGAAATTGTGCTCACTCCAAAATCGTTTATAATTTTGTAAATGCAACTTTTTGCAAGATGCATATGAAGGAATGGAGAATTTGCTATTAAACAAGGTTTAAACAACAGAACAAATTTTCCGTTAAACAATTTACTATTAAACACGACGTTTGTTCACGTGGTTGGCCGATCGGACAATGGCGTGAGGCTACCATCTGAGTGATTATAACTTACGTCTCTATGTCGCAATTCCACACAGACAATGCAATGATAAATTTGCTTACAAAGCAACGATAAATTACTACCACTTATATACTAGAAAATAAACATATGCAGCAGCAGCTGCACCCGCAGCGCAGCGGCAACACTATGCGTCCTTACATGCTAGAAAATAAGTGCGCGTTGCTCCTACTACCACTACTACTACTATTCATGCATTTCAGTCTGCATGAAACACACACACACACACACCTCAAGCATTTGTGTACAGAGAATTTTTTTTCCATATGCATGCATTCATTTACTTTACTTCTCCTCCCCATTCCTTTCTTTTTCTCACACTTTTTTTCTTTTCTCACTCACTTCCCCTTCTCTTTTTTTCCTCTCTGTTTAACCATGTACTCTCAATACTAATAAATTATCATTATCATTATTCATTACTAATCCTCATCATCATCATCATCGTCATCAATAATGCAACCATCCCAAAAATACGCCTAATCGTTTTGTTTTGTTTTTATTTCTGAAATTAAAATGAGATAACTGGGATGCATTTAATGGGAAAAAAACAACGATAATAATTTTTGAAATTTCAAACACAATTAATATTTGGTGTTAAATTAATGCAAAAGCAAAACAGGGAGGGGGAGAGAAAGAAGATAAGGCTATCATAAAAACGTATAAAGAAAAAAAAAGTAACATCTCCGCGTTAGTATCCTATTAGGTTGGGTACAACTTCAAGAGCAATAACACCCTGATGGATAGGAGAGGAGGAGAGATGCAAAAGCTTGAGAATTTTACAATCAATTCGGATTAACTGAAAATTTCAATGAAATACGAATGAAGCGAAAAGTATGCGAGCCAAACTTCTTGAGAGGAGGCGACCGGTGGTTGGTGGAAATGGCGTTTTGCTACTGGTCACTTTCACTGTCCAAAGCAGTAGTAGAAAGCACTAACTACACTATGTTGCAATCACTTATATACCAGAAAATAATATGCCTACTACTACTGCTTCTACTGCTACAATTTCCACTATTATTCAAATCAGTGTATGTGTGTACCACACACACACACACACACACACAAACGCACACACACACACACATACAGACCCATATATACCGCTAGCATTTATGTACAGAGATTTTTTTTCATACGCATGCATTTACTTTACTCCTATTCTTTTCATTTTCCCACGCTTTTTTTCCTTTTTTCACTCACTTCTCTTTCTCTCTTTTTTCCTCTTATTTTTTTCTTATTTTTTTCTCTCTATTTAACGATGCTCGTTATTTTCCATCCTCTCTCTCATATAAGGAAAGAAAGCGGGAGAGAGAGGGAGGTTGCATTAATACAGACGTACCCACACTGTCTCTGTCTATCTTTCGATCTATCCATCTGTTATATTATTTCTTACAATGTATATATTCATACATATACATATGTATATACATGTATATACACATACATCCCTTTTTTTCTTTTCCAGCAAAAACTACAAATCAATAACAATAACAATGACAATAATAATAATAATGATGATGATGATAATGATGATAGTGATAAGTTATCACTATCACTATTACTATCGCTATCATCATAATTATTCCTTAAAAAGATAAGCAAAAGAGCATGGAATTTAATAATAGCGATGCTTTTTTGTGAAATTTAAAAAAATGTAAAATTTGAAAAAAAATGTTGAAATTTCACGAAAAAACACCAAAAATTAGCATTTAGTGTTAAGTAATGGAAAATAGAAGAGAGAGAAAGCGAGAAAGTTCGATAAAAATGTGCAAAATGGAGAAATGGGAAATAAATCGAAATTTAAAAATAAGTTAAAATTTGAATTAGTTTTAAATTAAAATTTTAAATGTGAAATGCTGTGACGTTAATAGAGAGGTTCAAGTAGGTGTATTGTTAGTGGAAAATTTAAATTGAAATTTGAAGTTAAAGTCAAATTGAAATTTGAAGTTTTCACTAACTTGAGCAATGGATTGTCTCGTGAGACGAAAGTTTCAGCAGGCGTGCAATCTAAAAAATTCGAGTGATTCTAGCAGTGATGACGACATACGTGTACGTCGTGTTAGGATCACGAACTGTCTCTGGCGAGATGTGACATTCGAAGAAAGAGTGGCGGAATGCTCCGTTGTATATGTGTGAAGTTCTACGATGTTTTAAGCTTGAGAGGTGAAAAATTTCGCAAAGTGAAATTTTGTTGTTGATAAGCGAAAGAATGGATTGAGTTTTTGGTGGAGAAAAAAGCGAGAAATTTGTGATTGATGATGAATAGACGAACTGCACACGGCGCAACAGGGCAACAAGTGACAGTGATACAGTGTGGTGATGCTACGCTACTGTTTGCTACAATGGTGAAGTGAATTTTAAACGAGAAATTCAATTATCACTGAGGTAGTGGTAGCAGTGGCAGTGGTCATCGTCATGGTCACGCTGCTTACTTGTTGCCAGCTGATGTGGCTGTTCGAGAGCGCAGAGCGCGTGCATCATCTCCCCGATTGATTCTGTCGGCGGTTATATGCTTGTCTCAAAGGCTAAGCCATGCATGTCTAAGTTCAAATAAACCTATAAAGGTGAAACCGCGAACGGCTCATTATAACAGCTATAATGTACTTGATGTTGACTGTCCAACGTGGATAACTGTGGCAATTCTAGAGCTAATACATGCACCAAAGCTCCGACTTGTTTGAACGAGCGCATCTATTAGATTAAAACCAATGGGGTGGTCATCAGCTGCTGCTGCTGGCCACCCGTTCAGATTGGTGACTCTGAATAGCTATTGCTGATCGCATGGTCTTGCACCGGCGACATATCTATCAAGTGTCTGCCTTATCAACTTTCGATGGTAGTTTATGTGCCTACCATGGTTGTAACGGGTAACGGAGAATAAGGGTTCGACTCCGGAGAGGGAGCCTGAGAAACGGCTACCACATCCAAGGAAGGCAGCAGGCGCGCAAATTACCCACTCTCAGAATGAGGAGGTAGTGACGAAAAATAACGAGACCGTTCTCTTTGAGGCCGGTTATCGGAATGGGTAAAATTTAAACCTGTTAACGAGGATCTATGAGAGGGCAAGTCTGGTGCCAGCAGCCGCGGTAATTCCAGCTCTCAAAGTGTATATCGTCATTGCTGCGGTTAAAAAGCTCGTAGTTGGATCTGCGTCTTAGGACCTGGTCCATCCATTGGATGAGAACTGGGCTCCTAGGCTACACTGTTGCCAGTTTTCCGTGCGTTGCCTTCACTGCGCTGCGCATGGTGGCTAGCAAGTTTACCTTGAAAAAATTAGAGTGCTCAACGCGGGCTAATGCCTGAATACTCGTGCATGGAATAATGAAATAGGATCTCGGTTCTATTTTGTTGGTTTTCTGATCTGAGATAATGGTTAAGAGGGACGGACGGGGGCATTCGTATCGCTGCGTGAGAGGTGAAATTCTTGGACCGTAGCGAGACGTACGACTGCGAAAGCATTTGCCAAGAATGTCTTCATTAATCAAGAACGAAAGTCAGAGGTTCGAAGGCGATCAGATACCGCCCTAGTTCTGACCGTAAACGATACCAACTAGCGTTCCGTTGGCGGTAAATACGCCTTGACGGGCAGCTTCCCGGAAACGAAAGTTTTTCGGTTCCGGGGGAAGTATGGTTGCAAAGCTGAAACTTAAAGAAATTGACGGAAGGGCACCACCAGGAGTGGAGCCTGCGGCTTAATTTGACTCAACACGGGAAAACTCACCTGGCCCGGACACCGTGAGGATTGACAGATTGAGAGCTCTTTCATGATTCGGTGGTTGGTGGTGCATGGCCGTTCTTAGTTGGTGGAGTGATTTGTCTGGTTTATTCCGATAACGAGCGAGACTCTAGCCTACTAAATAGTTTCTGAATTGCTACTGCTGCTGTTCAGGCAACTTCTTAGAGGGACAAGCGGTGTTTAGCCGCATGAAGTTGAGCAATAACAGGTCTGTGATGCCCTTAGATGTCCAGGGCTGCACGCGCGCTACACTGGAGGAATCAGCGTGCTGTAACCATTGCCGAAAGGTACTGGTAACCCGTTGAAAATCCTCCGTGATCGGGATCGGGAATTGCAATTATTTCCCTTGAACGAGGAATTCCTAGTAAATGTGAGTCATCAGCTCACGTTGATTACGTCCCTGCCCTTTGTACACACCGCCCGTCGCTGCCCGGGACTGAGCCGTTTCGAGAAAAGCGGGGACTGCTGTTTCGATGCCTTTCGAGGTGGAGATTCTTTGGTGGAAATCGCTTTAATCGCAGTGGCTTGAACCGGGCAAAAGTCGTAACAAGGTTTCCGTAGGTGAACCTGCGGAAGGATCATTATCGAGAGCTTCTTCTCATTACAACAACAGCAGCAGCATTGCTTGTAATAACGGTGACGCTTGTTGGTGTCTATACTCTATCTGAGTTGTCGCCTGACCGTCGATAACAATGAGGATGGAGCGATAGCTTAATTGATAATTGCTCGATTAATTAGTTAAGTAGACTTAATAAGCATTTAAGCTAGTTATGCTACCAACAAAATAACAAAACACACACACACACGTAAACATATCTATACAAGAGAAAGGAGAAATTTTTAAACTCTTAGCGGTGGATCACTTGGCTCGTGGATCGATGAAGAACGCAGCTAGCTGTGATAATTAGTGCGAATTGCAGACGCATTGAGCACAAAAATTTCGAATGCACATTGCACCATTGGGTTCACTCCCAGTGGTACGTCTGGTTGAGGGTCAATGAAGAAGAAAGTACCAATGAAAAGTGCCCAGCAACTCACTTCATCGTCCACTCACTTTCTCCACACCGTCAGCGACAGTCCAATTCAGTTCAATCATTTTACTACGGATAATCGTTCATTGCGAATACATTAATTTGTCGAAGGGTTATTTGAAGTGAAGTGATTGAATGCTTGATTGATTGGATCAATGATGGTGGTGAATGATGATTGTGGTGATGGAGAGGAGGGAGTGTGCGCTTTAATTTGGAGAAGAAAGCGTTAGGTGATAATTGCAAAACAAGATGAATGGTTGCAATTGTCCCCTAATAAGTGAGTAAAAATAAGAGTAATAAAAGTTATGTGTTATGCAAGATGCACGTACGTGGCATGAGTAGTAGTAGCAAACACGTAAATTTTTATTACAATTATTGTCATACATAGTTGCGAGAAATTCTTTTTACATATAAAATAACTGGTGAGCAGCAAGCAGCAGCAGCACAGCTTAAGTGTGTAAAGAGAATTAGCAAGAAGTGAGTGACATCACGGCGGCGCTATGTATGCGTGACATCGTCATTTGTGACCTCAACTCAGTCGTGACTACCCGCTGAATTTAAGCATATAACTAAGCGGAGGAAAAGAAACTAACGAGGATTTCCCGAGTAACAGCGAGTGAAAAGGAAAGAGCCCAGCGCTGAATCCAGTAGATAACCATGTACACTATATGGAAATGTAGCGTATAGGTATGGTCGATCGTCACGTACTGCTACACCCAAAGTCCCCTTGAGCGGGGCTACAGTCCATAGAAGGTGCTAGACCTGTACGGGTGCAGTGGCGTTACGAAGGATTATACTTTGGAGTCGGGTTGCTTGAGATTGCAGCCTAAAGAGGGTGGTAAACCTCATCTAAGGCTAAATACGACCACGAGACCGATAGCAAACAAGTACCGTGAGGGAAAGTTGCAAAGAACTTTGAAGAGAGAGTTCAAGAGGGCGTGAAACCGCTGGGATGGAAACGGATAGAGTTAACGAAACTTGCCGGTATTCAACCATTCAATTTAGCAACTCTTGCACGCGTTCATGCACGTTGCGTGCGTGCTCGTTTGTAGGAGCTTGAAGTGCTAAATTTAGATTGGTGTATTTACCGGTGGTATGCATCGAGAGCTTCGTTTATAGCATATTTAAGCGTTATTTAGTGGACTAGTTATTGAAAATGTAATAGCTGGAATCCTAAATGACACCTGAAATATGTCTTAGATGAAGTGTGTGTTCTCTTGCGCTCGCTAATATGCGCCTATACTCTCTACTAGTTATGCATCTACATGTGGTCGCTTGCGCGACTTGATCAGTTGATACTGATTGGTGGAGTTGTATAGGGTGTATGTTGCGCGTGTAACGGCAACAACGTTACACGGTACATCTCGGTGTGAACGTTAATCACCTATCTGACCCGTCTTGAAACACGGACCAAGGAGTCTAGCGTATACGCAAGTTATTGGGTGGTAAACCTGTGAAATGTCAAAAAGCATAATGAAAGTAAAGATTATCGTTAGGTATAATTGATATGTGAGCTGCACGTGGTTTCATGTGTGGCGCAACATAGCCCCGTCCACACGTTGCTGCTAGCAGCAATAGGGCGGAGGTAGAGCGTATATGCTGGGACCCGAAAGATGGTGAACTATACCTGAGCAGGATGAAGCCAGAGGAAACTCTGGTGGAGGTCCGAAGCGATTCTGACGTGCAAATCGATCGTCTGACTTTGGTATAGGGGCGAAAGACTAATCGAACCATCTAGTAGCTGGTTCCCTCTGAAGTTTCCCTCAGGATAGCTGGAGTACGCGCGCACGCGCAGTTATATTCGGTAAAGCGAATGATTAGAGGAATTGTGGGACGAAACGTCTTCAACCTATTCTCAAACTTTCAATGGGTATGACGTCTTGCTTGCTTGAACGTGAAGCACAGACATTGAATGTGTACTCTAAGTGGGCCATTTTTGGTAAGCAGAACTGGCGCTGTGGGATGAACCAAACGTTGAGTTAAAGTGCCAAACTTTCCGCTCATTAGACCCCATGAAAGGCGTTGGTTGATATAGACAGCAGGACGGTGGCCATGGAAGTTGGAAACCGCTAAGGAGTGTGTAACAACTCACCTGCCGAATCAACTAGCCCTGAAAATGGATGGCGCTTGAGCGGAAGACTTATACTCAACCGTTGCGTGGGCTTGTGTTTGCGCGCGAGAGAGAGCGAACCTGGCCGCAACGAGTAAGAGGGTCGCAGTGGTTAGCGTTGAAGACTTTGGGCGTAGGCCCGGTTGGAGCTTCCATTGGTGCAGATCTTGGTGGTAGTAGCAAATATTCAAGTGAGATCCTTGAAGACTGAAGTGGAGAAGGGTTCCACGTGAACAGCAGTTGAATGTGGGTCAGTCGATCCTAAGATATTGGCTAGTGCCGTTGAATAAAAGACATAGGAGTGATGGAGATTGCACTAATCGTCCAGAATGCTGATGTGTGTTTGATCGAAAGGGAAACGGGTTAATATTCCCGTACCTGGACACGGAGATGAATTCTCATTGTGAGAATTTAGCGCGGTAACGCAAATGAACTCGGAAACATTGAGGAAAGCCCGAGCCAGAGTTCTCTTTTCTGGTTAAGGAACGGACTCCCTGGAATCGGTTCAGCCGGAGATAGGGACGTTGTGTGTTTTTTTTCCGTAAAGCGCCACGGTTCCTGTGGTGTCTCGTACGCTTTGCTCGATCCATGAAAATCCGAGGGAAGCTATTTGAATTTCGTGCCAGATCGTACCCATATCCGCAGCAGGTCTCCAAGGTGAACAGCCTCTAGTCGATAGAATAATGTAGGTAAGGGAAGTCGGCAAATTAGATCCGTAACTTCGGGATAAGGATTGGCTCTAAGGACTGGGCCGGTCGGGCTGTAGCGTGAAGTAAGCGTGATTGGTTCCATGCAGTGTGGCATTAGTTTCTTACGAGGAATTGATGGAGCTCGGCTAGTGTTCCAATTATCTTGTGAATCGTTACAGCTGCGTGTGTCGCACGCGTACACGCCGCTGCCCCCGGGTGGTGGTGGTGGTGGTGGCGCGGATTCGGCCGGCGCTAAACAGTCAGCTTAGAACTGGCACGGACTCGGGGAATCCGACTGTCTAATTAAAACAGAGGAGACAGATGGCCCTTGCGGGCGCTGACTGTCTCTGATTTCTGCCCAGTGCTCTGAATGTAAAAGTGAAGAAATTCAACGAAGCGCGGGTAAACGGCGGGAGTAACTATGACTCTCTTAAGGTAGCCAAATGCCTCGTCATCTAATTCGTGACGCGCATGAATGGATTAACGAGATTCCCACTGTCCCTATCTACTATCTAGCGAAACCACAGCCAAGGGAACGGGCTTGGCACACACAGCGGGGAAAGAAGACCCTGTTGAGCTTGACTCTAGTCCGACTCTGTGAAGAGTCATGAGAGGTGTAGCATAAGTGGGAGGTCGCGCTCGGCGCGGCCACCAATGAAATACCACTACTTTCATCGATTCTTTACTTATTCGGTTGAGCGAGAGTTGAGGCGTCGTCGACGCTTCGAGATTTTTGATTTAAGTCGGGTTGTCGCCAGCCGGCGGCGATCTGACGACTCGCACCGAAGACAGTGTCAGGCGGGGAGTTTGACTGGGGCGGTACATCTGTCAAACTGTAACGCAGGTGTCCTAAGGCTAGCTCAGAGAGGACGGAAACCTCTCGTAGAGTAAAAGGGCAAAAGCTCGCTTGATCTTGATTTCCAGTACGAATACAGACCGCGAAAGCGTGGCCTATCGATCCTTTTGCCATTCAATAGAAGGTTTCTAGCAAGAGGTGTCAGAAAAGTTACCACAGGGATAACTGGCTTGTGGCAGCCAAGCGTCCATAGCGACGTTGCTTTTTGATCCTTCGATGTCGGCTCTTCCTATCATTGCGAAGCAGAATTCGCCAAGCGTTGGATTGTTCACCCACCAATAGGGAACGTGAGCTGGGTTTAGACCGTCGTGAGACAGGTTAGTTTTACCCTACTGTGAGATGTTGTTGCGATAGTAATCCTGCTCAGTACGAGAGGAACCGCAGGTTCAGACATTTGGTTCATGTGCTTGGCCGATCGGCCAATGGTGCGAAGCTACCATCTGAGGGATTATGACTGAACGCCTCTAAGTCAGAATCCCACCTAGACAAAGCAACGATAAATTTGCTCCCCGGTGTCGGGAGGCACTATTATGTTAGCGAGCAAGCTAACAGCTAATGCCCCATTAAATGGCATCTTCCACTTAATCGAATGGTTCAGTGGTTGCCAAAACCGGATCACTCTCTGGTGCAATGTCGGGGCGCAAGATCACTTGCAGACGACTTGATTACTGGTCAAGGTGTTGTAAGCAGTAAAGCAGCCTCCATACTGCGATCTGTTGAGACTTATCCTTTGATTGGACGATTTGTTTTTATTACTACCATTTATATACTAGAAAATAAACATATGCGCGCGCAACAACACTACGCGTCCTTACTTATATGCTAGAAAATAGGTGCGTGCGTTGCTGCTACTACCACTACTACTACTCATGCATTTCAATCTGCATGAAACACACACACACCGCTAGCATTTTATGTACAGAGAATTTTTTTTTCATATGCATGCATCCATTTACTTCTCCCCCACATTCTTTTTTTTTTCTCACACTTTTCATTTCTCACTCACTTCCCTTTCTCTCCCTTTTTCTCTCCATTTAACCATGTACATCATTTTCCACTCTCAATAATAACAATAATAATAAAATGTCATTATCATTATTCATTACTAATTCTCATCATCATCATCATCATCGCCATCAATGATGCAACCATCCCCAAAATGCGCCTAATCGTTTTGTTTTCTTTTGTTTTGTTTTCAATTCTGAAATTAAAGTGAAATAATTGGAATGCATTTAACAGAAAAAAGAACAATAACAATAATTTTTGAAATTTCAAACACAGTTAGTAAATTAATGCAAAAGCAAAAAAGGGAGGGGGAGAGAAAGAAGATAAAGCTATCATAAAAATGTATAAAGTAAAAAAAAGTAACATCTCCGCGTTAGTACGTCGGGCATAACCTTAACAGCAAGAACACCCTCATAGGAGAGGTGCAAAAGCTTGAGCATTTTACAATCAATTCGGATTAACTGAAAATTTCAATAAAATAGGAATGAAGTGAAAAGTGTGCGAGCCGAACTTGAGAGGAGGCGACCGGTGGTTGGTGGAAATAGCGCTTTGCTACTGGTCACTTTCACTGTCCCCTCCTGACTCGTCATATAACAGGTTGATAAGAGCATTCATTATTCCAATTGCTCTGCCTTGCCACCTTGTCCATTTATTTTCAAAAGCAGTGGTAGAAAAACTGTGGTAGACTAAATGGAACCACTAAAGCCGAACTTGAGAGGAGGCAGCCAGAGCTGTTTTTGTTGGCTGAGGTGTACGTCCTAGCTGGTGGAAATGGCGTTTCGCTGCTGGTCACTTTCACTGTCCCTTCCTGATTCGTCATATAACAGGTTGATAAGAGCATTCATTATTTCAACTGCTCTTAAATGAGAGTAGTGAGATAGCTGAGAAGTGTGAGGAGAAGCGCTTGCCTTGCCACCATGTCCATTTATTTTCAAAAGCAGTGGTAGAAAAACTGTGGTAGATTCTTGGAACCACTAGAAGCGCTGGTGGGTGTACTCTCATTATTAACGCAAATTAATTAATCAATTAATTCTGCGTAGCTTTCGCTATGCTTTCTTTCAATGGATATTGGCATTGCTGGTTTTCTCTCTTACCTATATGCTAGAAAATAAGTGCGCGCGTTGCTGCTACTACCACTACTACTGCTACTACTACTATTCATGCATTTATCTGCATGAAACACACACACACACACACACATACACACACACACACACACCGCTAGCATTTTATGTACAGAGAATTTTTTTTTTCATATGCATGCATCCATTTACTTCCCCCCCACATTCTTTTTTTTTTCTCACACTTTTCATTTCTCACTCACTTCCCTTTCTCTCTCTTTTTCTCTCCATTTAACCATGTACATTATTTTCCACTCTCAATAATAGCAATAATAATAAAATGTCATTATCATTATTCATTACTAATTCTCATCATCATCATCATCGCCATCAATGATGCAACCATCCCCAAAATGCGCCTAATCCTTTTGTTTTGTTTTCAATTCTGAAATTAAAGTGAAATAATTGGAATGCATTTAATAGAAAAAAAAGCAATGACAATAATTTTTGAAATTTCAAACACAATTAGTATTTGGCGTTAAATTGACTCTCAAATTAGTATTTGGCGTCAAATTCACTTCTGTGCTTTCTTTCAATGGATATTGGCATTGCTGGTTTTCTCTCTCTTTGGAGAGCCGACGTGCACCCAACAACTGTTGTCAACATCCCCGTCCTATAACCTTTATTCATATTCTAGCAAGTTTCGAATTCTACATGATCAAGTTGCGCTTTCCGGGTTTACATGATGCATAGTGGTTGTAGCCGAAGCAAAATTGCTTGAATTGTCTAAAAGATGTATTGGGTAGTAGTGAATCATGAACTGTGCCAAAATCGTCATACTGTAGTTGTGATTGAAGTAAGCTCAAGCTACTTCACCACATCGTCATACTGTAGTTGAGATTGAAGTAAGCTCAAGCTACTTCACCACATTGTGAAAATGATTTTCGCTACAGACATCGGTTGAGTCATAAGATTGCTGTGCTCATTGTCACCCAAAAGTCACCTGCATTCATCGCTTTCAAAATATCATTGCAGACGAGCATCGGTTTATGCATCAATTTCGCCACTCACGTCGGCTACCGAATCTGTCGGATGCGGATGAACGTATTCAAGATGCCCTCGGAGAGCTTGGTTGGCCTGCCGAGAATTCCCAAACCAACCTGGTGACAACCTCCCGACTACCCTGCTGACAATACCGCAGCTTTGGCCTCATAGTTAACTACAATTAATTTACAAGTTATATATCTATTTAACCGTTGTTGCAAGCCATAATTTAGCTTATTTCGCAATGTCTAAGGCGATTCTATTCTATATCAGCATTGGTTAATTCCTACATGGCCAGTGGTACGTGGTGGTACTTCAGCATTTCTAGCTATTGTTGTGATGATGCTGGTACCATCGAATGTGGTGCGCATGTTCGCGCCCTTACATCCATCCTGGCTCTTCTTACGGGTCTTTTTCATGGAGCTGTTTTATTGCCTGTCATTATCAGGACATTTGCTTCCTATCCTACTTGCGAAAAGAACCTCCAAGTAAAGGGATAATTCAAGCAATCCCGGACGAACAAATTAACAAATGTGAAAAAGGACTTCCTGCTCATCGGTGAGCGGTCCAAGGTGAATGGCCTGCATCACTTCCAAAAGCTTCATGCATCACAGATACCCCTTTAAAAATGAAAAACACTCATTATTTTCACTCATTCCCAGTCACAGCAATAAATTTTTCATTAAAGAGAAACAATTGAATTCTGATATCGATCATGGCATGGCAGATTCACTGGAAATATTTGTGCAGTGTTTGGTCATTCCAAGCCCACCACTTGTTGTTCGTATACCCACCGTGTTTCGCACACCTCAGCTGGAGTAGGAAGGGGAAGTTGGAACCCAACGCCTTCATTACTCCAAATGCTAAAAGGTTTCTCCTTTTACCTCTATTCCACAAATTAAGGAAAGGAAAGGTCTCCATTGGAACCCACTGCTGCACCTGCACGATGGTTCACATCACGTAGAACCAAACCTCATGTGCAATTCGCACTATGTGAACCCAGGCATTTCCCAAGCATTTCATTCAATCTCTAATTTAGAATGAAAACATTGCAGTTAGAAAAAAAAGTTAAAGCAGCTGATGGAGGCATGTCGCGATGGACCGCAATCTTTGCCATCAATGATAAAGAATGGAGTAAGTAAGTGCCATTAAATCACACATCATTTGCATACATTAAAATTACAGCACGCCAAAAGGCTTAGGCTTAGGCTTAGGCTTAGGCTTAGGCTTAGGCTTAGGCTTAGGCTTAGGCTTAGGCTTAGGCTTAGGCTTAGGCTTAGGCTTAGGCTTAGGCTTAGGCTTAGGCTTAGGCTTAGGCTTAGGCTTAGGCTTAGGCTTAGGCTTAGGCTTAGGCTTAGGCTTAGGCTTAGGCTTAGGCTTAGGCTTAGGCTTAGGCTTAGGCTTAGGCTTAGGCTTAGGCTTAGGCTTAGGCTTAGGCTTAGGCTTAGGCTTAGGCTTAGGCTTAGGCTTAGGCTTAGGCTTAGGCTTAGGCTTAGGCTTAGGCTTAGGCTTAGGCTTAGGCTTAGGCTTAGGCTTAGGCTTAGGCTTAGGCTTAGGCTTAGGCTTAGGCTTAGGCTTAGGCTTAGGCTTAGGCTTAGGCTTAGGCTTAGGCTTAGGCTTAGGCTTAGGCTTAGGCTTAGGCTTAGGCTTAGGCTTAGGCTTAGGCTTAGGCTTAGGCTTAGGCTTAGGCTTAGGCTTAGGCTTAGGCTTAGGCTTAGGCTTAGGCTTAGGCTTAGGCTTAGGCTTAGGCTTAGGCTTAGGCTTAGGCTTAGGCTTAGGCTTAGGCTTAGGCTTAGGCTTAGGCTTAGGCTTAGGCTTAGGCTTAGGCTTAGGCTTAGGCTTAGGCTTAGGCTTAGGCTTAGGCTTAGGCTTAGGCTTAGGCTTAGGCTTAGGCTTAGGCTTAGGCTTAGGCTTAGGCTTAGGCTTAGGCTTAGGCTTAGGCTTAGGCTTAGGCTTAGGCTTAGGCTTAGGCTTAGGCTTAGGCTTAGGCTTAGGCTTAGGCTTAGGCTTAGGCTTAGGCTTAGGCTTAGGCTTAGGCTTAGGCTTAGGCTTAGGCTTAGGCTTAGGCTTAGGCTTAGGCTTAGGCTTAGGCTTAGGCTTAGGCTTAGGCTTAGGCTTAGGCTTAGGCTTAGGCTTAGGCTTAGGCTTAGGCTTAGGCTTAGGCTTAGGCTTAGGCTTAGGCTTAGGCTTAGGCTTAGGCTTAGGCTTAGGCTTAGGCTTAGGCTTAGGCTTAGGCTTAGGCTTAGGCTTAGGCTTAGGCTTAGGCTTAGGCTTAGGCTTAGGCTTAGGCTTAGGCTTAGGCTTAGGCTTAGGCTTAGGCTTAGGCTTAGGCTTAGGCTTAGGCTTAGGCTTAGGCTTAGGCTTAGGCTTAGGCTTAGGCTTAGGCTTAGGCTTAGGCTTAGGCTTAGGCTTAGGCTTAGGCTTAGGCTTAGGCTTAGGCTTAGGCTTAGGCTTAGGCTTAGGCTTAGGCTTAGGCTTAGGCTTAGGCTTAGGCTTAGGCTTAGGCTTAGGCTTAGGCTTAGGCTTAGGCTTAGGCTTAGGCTTAGGCTTAGGCTTAGGCTTAGGCTTAGGCTTAGGCTTAGGCTTAGGCTTAGGCTTAGGCTTAGGCTTAGGCTTAGGCTTAGGCTTAGGCTTAGGCTTAGGCTTAGGCTTAGGCTTAGGCTTAGGCTTAGGCTTAGGCTTAGGCTTAGGCTTAGGCTTAGGCTTAGGCTTAGGCTTAGGCTTAGGCTTAGGCTTAGGCTTAGGCTTAGGCTTAGGCTTAGGCTTAGGCTTAGGCTTAGGCTTAGGCTTAGGCTTAGGCTTAGGCTTAGGCTTAGGCTTAGGCTTAGGCTTAGGCTTAGGCTTAGGCTTAGGCTTAGGCTTAGGCTTAGGCTTAGGCTTAGGCTTAGGCTTAGGCTTAGGCTTAGGCTTAGGCTTAGGCTTAGGCTTAGGCTTAGGCTTAGGCTTAGGCTTAGGCTTAGGCTTAGGCTTAGGCTTAGGCTTAGGCTTAGGCTTAGGCTTAGGCTTAGGCTTAGGCTTAGGCTTAGGCTTAGGCTTAGGCTTAGGCTTAGGCTTAGGCTTAGGCTTAGGCTTAGGCTTAGGCTTAGGCTTAGGCTTAGGCTTAGGCTTAGGCTTAGGCTTAGGCTTAGGCTTAGGCTTAGGCTTAGGCTTAGGCTTAGGCTTAGGCTTAGGCTTAGGCTTAGGCTTAGGCTTAGGCTTAGGCTTAGGCTTAGGCTTAGGCTTAGGCTTAGGCTTAGGCTTAGGCTTAGGCTTAGGCTTAGGCTTAGGCTTAGGCTTAGGCTTAGGCTTAGGCTTAGGCTTAGGCTTAGGCTTAGGCTTAGGCTTAGGCTTAGGCTTAGGCTTAGGCTTAGGCTTAGGCTTAGGCTTAGGCTTAGGCTTAGGCTTAGGCTTAGGCTTAGGCTTAGGCTTAGGCTTAGGCTTAGGCTTAGGCTTAGGCTTAGGCTTAGGCTTAGGCTTAGGCTTAGGCTTAGGCTTAGGCTTAGGCTTAGGCTTAGGCTTAGGCTTAGGCTTAGGCTTAGGCTTAGGCTTAGGCTTAGGCTTAGGCTTAGGCTTAGGCTTAGGCTTAGGCTTAGGCTTAGGCTTAGGCTTAGGCTTAGGCTTAGGCTTAGGCTTAGGCTTAGGCTTAGGCTTAGGCTTAGGCTTAGGCTTAGGCTTAGGCTTAGGCTTAGGCTTAGGCTTAGGCTTAGGCTTAGGCTTAGGCTTAGGCTTAGGCTTAGGCTTAGGCTTAGGCTTAGGCTTAGGCTTAGGCTTAGGCTTAGGCTTAGGCTTAGGCTTAGGCTTAGGCTTAGGCTTAGGCTTAGGCTTAGGCTTAGGCTTAGGCTTAGGCTTAGGCTTAGGCTTAGGCTTAGGCTTAGGCTTAGGCTTAGGCTTAGGCTTAGGCTTAGGCTTAGGCTTAGGCTTAGGCTTAGGCTTAGGCTTAGGCTTAGGCTTAGGCTTAGGCTTAGGCTTAGGCTTAGGCTTAGGCTTAGGCTTAGGCTTAGGCTTAGGCTTAGGCTTAGGCTTAGGCTTAGGCTTAGGCTTAGGCTTAGGCTTAGGCTTAGGCTTAGGCTTAGGCTTAGGCTTAGGCTTAGGCTTAGGCTTAGGCTTAGGCTTAGGCTTAGGCTTAGGCTTAGGCTTAGGCTTAGGCTTAGGCTTAGGCTTAGGCTTAGGCTTAGGCTTAGGCTTAGGCTTAGGCTTAGGCTTAGGCTTAGGCTTAGGCTTAGGCTTAGGCTTAGGCTTAGGCTTAGGCTTAGGCTTAGGCTTAGGCTTAGGCTTAGGCTTAGGCTTAGGCTTAGGCTTAGGCTTAGGCTTAGGCTTAGGCTTAGGCTTAGGCTTAGGCTTAGGCTTAGGCTTAGGCTTAGGCTTAGGCTTAGGCTTAGGCTTAGGCTTAGGCTTAGGCTTAGGCTTAGGCTTAGGCTTAGGCTTAGGCTTAGGCTTAGGCTTAGGCTTAGGCTTAGGCTTAGGCTTAGGCTTAGGCTTAGGCTTAGGCTTAGGCTTAGGCTTAGGCTTAGGCTTAGGCTTAGGCTTAGGCTTAGGCTTAGGCTTAGGCTTAGGCTTAGGCTTAGGCTTAGGCTTAGGCTTAGGCTTAGGCTTAGGCTTAGGCTTAGGCTTAGGCTTAGGCTTAGGCTTAGGCTTAGGCTTAGGCTTAGGCTTAGGCTTAGGCTTAGGCTTAGGCTTAGGCTTAGGCTTAGGCTTAGGCTTAGGCTTAGGCTTAGGCTTAGGCTTAGGCTTAGGCTTAGGCTTAGGCTTAGGCTTAGGCTTAGGCTTAGGCTTAGGCTTAGGCTTAGGCTTAGGCTTAGGCTTAGGCTTAGGCTTAGGCTTAGGCTTAGGCTTAGGCTTAGGCTTAGGCTTAGGCTTAGGCTTAGGCTTAGGCTTAGGCTTAGGCTTAGGCTTAGGCTTAGGCTTAGGCTTAGGCTTAGGCTTAGGCTTAGGCTTAGGCTTAGGCTTAGGCTTAGGCTTAGGCTTAGGCTTAGGCTTAGGCTTAGGCTTAGGCTTAGGCTTAGGCTTAGGCTTAGGCTTAGGCTTAGGCTTAGGCTTAGGCTTAGGCTTAGGCTTAGGCTTAGGCTTAGGCTTAGGCTTAGGCTTAGGCTTAGGCTTAGGCTTAGGCTTAGGCTTAGGCTTAGGCTTAGGCTTAGGCTTAGGCTTAGGCTTAGGCTTAGGCTTAGGCTTAGGCTTAGGCTTAGGCTTAGGCTTAGGCTTAGGCTTAGGCTTAGGCTTAGGCTTAGGCTTAGGCTTAGGCTTAGGCTTAGGCTTAGGCTTAGGCTTAGGCTTAGGCTTAGGCTTAGGCTTAGGCTTAGGCTTAGGCTTAGGCTTAGGCTTAGGCTTAGGCTTAGGCTTAGGCTTAGGCTTAGGCTTAGGCTTAGGCTTAGGCTTAGGCTTAGGCTTAGGCTTAGGCTTAGGCTTAGGCTTAGGCTTAGGCTTAGGCTTAGGCTTAGGCTTAGGCTTAGGCTTAGGCTTAGGCTTAGGCTTAGGCTTAGGCTTAGGCTTAGGCTTAGGCTTAGGCTTAGGCTTAGGCTTAGGCTTAGGCTTAGGCTTAGGCTTAGGCTTAGGCTTAGGCTTAGGCTTAGGCTTAGGCTTAGGCTTAGGCTTAGGCTTAGGCTTAGGCTTAGGCTTAGGCTTAGGCTTAGGCTTAGGCTTAGGCTTAGGCTTAGGCTTAGGCTTAGGCTTAGGCTTAGGCTTAGGCTTAGGCTTAGGCTTAGGCTTAGGCTTAGGCTTAGGCTTAGGCTTAGGCTTAGGCTTAGGCTTAGGCTTAGGCTTAGGCTTAGGCTTAGGCTTAGGCTTAGGCTTAGGCTTAGGCTTAGGCTTAGGCTTAGGCTTAGGCTTAGGCTTAGGCTTAGGCTTAGGCTTAGGCTTAGGCTTAGGCTTAGGCTTAGGCTTAGGCTTAGGCTTAGGCTTAGGCTTAGGCTTAGGCTTAGGCTTAGGCTTAGGCTTAGGCTTAGGCTTAGGCTTAGGCTTAGGCTTAGGCTTAGGCTTAGGCTTAGGCTTAGGCTTAGGCTTAGGCTTAGGCTTAGGCTTAGGCTTAGGCTTAGGCTTAGGCTTAGGCTTAGGCTTAGGCTTAGGCTTAGGCTTAGGCTTAGGCTTAGGCTTAGGCTTAGGCTTAGGCTTAGGCTTAGGCTTAGGCTTAGGCTTAGGCTTAGGCTTAGGCTTAGGCTTAGGCTTAGGCTTAGGCTTAGGCTTAGGCTTAGGCTTAGGCTTAGGCTTAGGCTTAGGCTTAGGCTTAGGCTTAGGCTTAGGCTTAGGCTTAGGCTTAGGCTTAGGCTTAGGCTTAGGCTTAGGCTTAGGCTTAGGCTTAGGCTTAGGCTTAGGCTTAGGCTTAGGCTTAGGCTTAGGCTTAGGCTTAGGCTTAGGCTTAGGCTTAGGCTTAGGCTTAGGCTTAGGCTTAGGCTTAGGCTTAGGCTTAGGCTTAGGCTTAGGCTTAGGCTTAGGCTTAGGCTTAGGCTTAGGCTTAGGCTTAGGCTTAGGCTTAGGCTTAGGCTTAGGCTTAGGCTTAGGCTTAGGCTTAGGCTTAGGCTTAGGCTTAGGCTTAGGCTTAGGCTTAGGCTTAGGCTTAGGCTTAGGCTTAGGCTTAGGCTTAGGCTTAGGCTTAGGCTTAGGCTTAGGCTTAGGCTTAGGCTTAGGCTTAGGCTTAGGCTTAGGCTTAGGCTTAGGCTTAGGCTTAGGCTTAGGCTTAGGCTTAGGCTTAGGCTTAGGCTTAGGCTTAGGCTTAGGCTTAGGCTTAGGCTTAGGCTTAGGCTTAGGCTTAGGCTTAGGCTTAGGCTTAGGCTTAGGCTTAGGCTTAGGCTTAGGCTTAGGCTTAGGCTTAGGCTTAGGCTTAGGCTTAGGCTTAGGCTTAGGCTTAGGCTTAGGCTTAGGCTTAGGCTTAGGCTTAGGCTTAGGCTTAGGCTTAGGCTTAGGCTTAGGCTTAGGCTTAGGCTTAGGCTTAGGCTTAGGCTTAGGCTTAGGCTTAGGCTTAGGCTTAGGCTTAGGCTTAGGCTTAGGCTTAGGCTTAGGCTTAGGCTTAGGCTTAGGCTTAGGCTTAGGCTTAGGCTTAGGCTTAGGCTTAGGCTTAGGCTTAGGCTTAGGCTTAGGCTTAGGCTTAGGCTTAGGCTTAGGCTTAGGCTTAGGCTTAGGCTTAGGCTTAGGCTTAGGCTTAGGCTTAGGCTTAGGCTTAGGCTTAGGCTTAGGCTTAGGCTTAGGCTTAGGCTTAGGCTTAGGCTTAGGCTTAGGCTTAGGCTTAGGCTTAGGCTTAGGCTTAGGCTTAGGCTTAGGCTTAGGCTTAGGCTTAGGCTTAGGCTTAGGCTTAGGCTTAGGCTTAGGCTTAGGCTTAGGCTTAGGCTTAGGCTTAGGCTTAGGCTTAGGCTTAGGCTTAGGCTTAGGCTTAGGCTTAGGCTTAGGCTTAGGCTTAGGCTTAGGCTTAGGCTTAGGCTTAGGCTTAGGCTTAGGCTTAGGCTTAGGCTTAGGCTTAGGCTTAGGCTTAGGCTTAGGCTTAGGCTTAGGCTTAGGCTTAGGCTTAGGCTTAGGCTTAGGCTTAGGCTTAGGCTTAGGCTTAGGCTTAGGCTTAGGCTTAGGCTTAGGCTTAGGCTTAGGCTTAGGCTTAGGCTTAGGCTTAGGCTTAGGCTTAGGCTTAGGCTTAGGCTTAGGCTTAGGCTTAGGCTTAGGCTTAGGCTTAGGCTTAGGCTTAGGCTTAGGCTTAGGCTTAGGCTTAGGCTTAGGCTTAGGCTTAGGCTTAGGCTTAGGCTTAGGCTTAGGCTTAGGCTTAGGCTTAGGCTTAGGCTTAGGCTTAGGCTTAGGCTTAGGCTTAGGCTTAGGCTTAGGCTTAGGCTTAGGCTTAGGCTTAGGCTTAGGCTTAGGCTTAGGCTTAGGCTTAGGCTTAGGCTTAGGCTTAGGCTTAGGCTTAGGCTTAGGCTTAGGCTTAGGCTTAGGCTTAGGCTTAGGCTTAGGCTTAGGCTTAGGCTTAGGCTTAGGCTTAGGCTTAGGCTTAGGCTTAGGCTTAGGCTTAGGCTTAGGCTTAGGCTTAGGCTTAGGCTTAGGCTTAGGCTTAGGCTTAGGCTTAGGCTTAGGCTTAGGCTTAGGCTTAGGCTTAGGCTTAGGCTTAGGCTTAGGCTTAGGCTTAGGCTTAGGCTTAGGCTTAGGCTTAGGCTTAGGCTTAGGCTTAGGCTTAGGCTTAGGCTTAGGCTTAGGCTTAGGCTTAGGCTTAGGCTTAGGCTTAGGCTTAGGCTTAGGCTTAGGCTTAGGCTTAGGCTTAGGCTTAGGCTTAGGCTTAGGCTTAGGCTTAGGCTTAGGCTTAGGCTTAGGCTTAGGCTTAGGCTTAGGCTTAGGCTTAGGCTTAGGCTTAGGCTTAGGCTTAGGCTTAGGCTTAGGCTTAGGCTTAGGCTTAGGCTTAGGCTTAGGCTTAGGCTTAGGCTTAGGCTTAGGCTTAGGCTTAGGCTTAGGCTTAGGCTTAGGCTTAGGCTTAGGCTTAGGCTTAGGCTTAGGCTTAGGCTTAGGCTTAGGCTTAGGCTTAGGCTTAGGCTTAGGCTTAGGCTTAGGCTTAGGCTTAGGCTTAGGCTTAGGCTTAGGCTTAGGCTTAGGCTTAGGCTTAGGCTTAGGCTTAGGCTTAGGCTTAGGCTTAGGCTTAGGCTTAGGCTTAGGCTTAGGCTTAGGCTTAGGCTTAGGCTTAGGCTTAGGCTTAGGCTTAGGCTTAGGCTTAGGCTTAGGCTTAGGCTTAGGCTTAGGCTTAGGCTTAGGCTTAGGCTTAGGCTTAGGCTTAGGCTTAGGCTTAGGCTTAGGCTTAGGCTTAGGCTTAGGCTTAGGCTTAGGCTTAGGCTTAGGCTTAGGCTTAGGCTTAGGCTTAGGCTTAGGCTTAGGCTTAGGCTTAGGCTTAGGCTTAGGCTTAGGCTTAGGCTTAGGCTTAGGCTTAGGCTTAGGCTTAGGCTTAGGCTTAGGCTTAGCTTAGGCTTAGGCTTAGGCTTAGGCTTAGGCTTAGGCTTAGGCTTAGGCTTAGGCTTAGGCTTAGGCTTAGGCTTAGGCTTAGGCTTAGCTTAGGCTTAGGCTTAGGCTTAGGCTTAGGCTTAGGCTTAGGCTTAGGCTTAGGCTTAGGCTTAGGCTTAGGCTTAGGCTTAGGCTTAGGCTTAGGCTTAGGCTTAGGCTTAGGCTTAGGCTTAGGCTTAGGCTTAGGCTTAGGCTTAGGCTTAGGCTTAGGCTTAGGCTTAGGCTTAGGCTTAGGCTTAGGCTTAGGCTTAGGCTTAGGCTTAGGCTTAGGCTTAGCTTAGGCTTAGGCTTAGGCTTAGCTTAGGCTTAGGCTTAGGCTTAGGCTTAGGCTTAGGCTTAGGCTTAGGCTTAGGCTTAGGCTTAGGCTTAGCTTAGGCTTAGGCTTAGGCTTAGGCTTAGGCTTAGGCTTAGGCTTAGGCTTAGGCTTAGGCTTAGGCTTAGGCTTAGGCTTAGGCTTAGGCTTAGGCTTAGGCTTAGGCTTAGGCTTAGGCTTAGGCTTAGGCTTAGGCTTAGGCTTAGGCTTAGGCTTAGGCTTAGGCTTAGGCTTAGGCTTAGGCTTAGGCTTAGGCTTAGGCTTAGGCTTAGGCTTAGGCTTAGGCTTAGGCTTAGGCTTAGGCTTAGGCTTAGGCTTAGGCTTAGGCTTAGGCTTAGGCTTAGGCTTAGGCTTAGGCTTAGCTTAGGCTTAGGCTTAGGCTTAGGCTTAGGCTTAGGCTTAGGCTTAGGCTTAGGCTTAGGCTTAGGCTTAGGCTTAGGCTTAGGCTTAGGCTTAGGCTTAGGCTTAGGCTTAGGCTTAGGCTTAGCTTAGGCTTAGGCTTAGGCTTAGCTTAGGCTTAGGCTTAGGCTTAGGCTTAGGCTTAGGCTTAGGCTTAGGCTTAGGCTTAGGCTTAGGCTTAGGCTTAGGCTTAGGCTTAGGCTTAGGCTTAGGCTTAGGCTTAGGCTTAGGCTTAGGCTTAGGCTTAGGCTTAGGCTTAGGCTTAGGCTTAGGCTTAGGCTTAGGCTTAGGCTTAGGCTTAGGCTTAGGCTTAGCTTAGGCTTAGGCTTAGGCTTAGGCTTAGGCTTAGGCTTAGGCTTAGGCTTAGGCTTAGGCTTAGCTTAGGCTTAGGCTTAGGCTTAGGCTTAGGCTTAGGCTTAGGCTTAGGCTTAGGCTTAGGCTTAGGCTTAGGCTTAGGCTTAGGCTTAGGCTTAGGCTTAGGCTTAGGCTTAGGCTTAGGCTTAGGCTTAGGCTTAGGCTTAGGCTTAGGCTTAGCTTAGGCTTAGGCTTAGGCTTAGGCTTAGGCTTAGGCTTAGGCTTAGGCTTAGGCTTAGGCTTAGGCTTAGGCTTAGGCTTAGGCTTAGGCTTAGGCTTAGGCTTAGGCTTAGGCTTAGGCTTAGGCTTAGGCTTAGGCTTAGGCTTAGCTTAGGCTTAGGCTTAGGCTTAGCTTAGGCTTAGGCTTAGGCTTAGGCTTAGGCTTAGCTTAGCTTAGGCTTAGGCTTAGGCTTAGGCTTAGGCTTAGGCTTAGGCTTAGGCTTAGGCTTAGGCTTAGGCTTAGGCTTAGGCTTAGGCTTAGGCTTAGGCTTAGGCTTAGGCTTAGGCTTAGGCTTAGGCTTAGGCTTAGGCTTAGGCTTAGCTTAGGCTTAGGCTTAGGCTTAGGCTTAGGCTTAGGCTTAGGCTTAGGCTTAGGCTTAGGCTTAGGCTTAGGCTTAGGCTTAGGCTTAGGCTTAGGCTTAGGCTTAGGCTTAGCTTAGGCTTAGGCTTAGGCTTAGGCTTAGGCTTAGGCTTAGGCTTAGGCTTAGGCTTAGGCTTAGGCTTAGGCTTAGGCTTAGGCTTAGGCTTAGGCTTAGGCTTAGCTTAGGCTTAGGCTTAGGCTTAGGCTTAGGCTTAGGCTTAGGCTTAGGCTTAGGCTTAGGCTTAGGCTTAGGCTTAGGCTTAGGCTTAGGCTTAGGCTTAGGCTTAGGCTTAGGCTTAGGCTTAGGCTTAGGCTTAGGCTTAGGCTTAGGCTTAGGCTTAGGCTTAGGCTTAGGCTTAGGCTTAGGCTTAGGCTTAGGCTTAGGCTTAGGCTTAGGCTTAGGCTTAGGCTTAGGCTTAGGCTTAGGCTTAGGCTTAGGCTTAGGCTTAGGCTTAGGCTTAGGCTTAGGCTTAGGCTTAGGCTTAGGCTTAGGCTTAGGCTTAGGCTTAGGCTTAGGCTTAGGCTTAGGCTTAGGCTTAGGCTTAGGCTTAGGCTTAGGCTTAGCTTAGGCTTAGGCTTAGGCTTAGGCTTAGGCTTAGGCTTAGGCTTAGGCTTAGGCTTAGGCTTAGGCTTAGGCTTAGGCTTAGGCTTAGGCTTAGGCTTAGGCTTAGGCTTAGGCTTAGGCTTAGGCTTAGGCTTAGGCTTAGGCTTAGGCTTAGGCTTAGGCTTAGGCTTAGGCTTAGGCTTAGGCTTAGGCTTAGGCTTAGGCTTAGGCTTAGGCTTAGGCTTAGGCTTAGGCTTAGGCTTAGGCTTAGGCTTAGGCTTAGGCTTAGGCTTAGGCTTAGGCTTAGGCTTAGGCTTAGGCTTAGGCTTAGGCTTAGGCTTAGGCTTAGGCTTAGGCTTAGGCTTAGGCTTAGGCTTAGGCTTAGGCTTAGGCTTAGCTTAGGCTTAGGCTTAGGCTTAGGCTTAGGCTTAGGCTTAGGCTTAGGCTTAGGCTTAGGCTTAGGCTTAGGCTTAGGCTTAGGCTTAGGCTTAGGCTTAGGCTTAGCTTAGGCTTAGGCTTAGGCTTAGGCTTAGGCTTAGGCTTAGGCTTAGGCTTAGGCTTAGGCTTAGGCTTAGGCTTAGGCTTAGGCTTAGGCTTAGGCTTAGGCTTAGGCTTAGGCTTAGGCTTAGGCTTAGGCTTAGGCTTAGGCTTAGGCTTAGGCTTAGGCTTAGGCTTAGGCTTAGGCTTAGCTTAGGCTTAGGCTTAGGCTTAGGCTTAGGCTTAGGCTTAGGCTTAGG
>OY718806.1:0-140000 GCA_963070105.1 Litomosoides sigmodontis
CCTAAGCCTAAGCCTAAGCCTAAGCCTAAGCCTAAGCCTAAGCCTAAGCCTAAGCCTAAGCCTAAGCCTAAGCCTAAGCCTAAGCCTAAGCCTAAGCCTAAGCCTAAGCCTAAGCCTAAGCCTAAGCCTAAGCCTAAGCCTAAGCCTAAGCCTAAGCCTAAGCCTAAGCCTAAGCCTAAGCCTAAGCCTAAGCCTAAGCCTAAGCCTAAGCCTAAGCCTAAGCCTAAGCCTAAGCCTAAGCCTAAGCCTAAGCCTAAGCCTAAGCCTAAGCCTAAGCCTAAGCCTAAGCCTAAGCCTAAGCCTAAGCCTAAGCCTAAGCCTAAGCCTAAGCCTAAGCCTAAGCCTAAGCCTAAGCCTAAGCCTAAGCCTAAGCCTAAGCCTAAGCCTAAGCCTAAGCCTAAGCCTAAGCCTAAGCCTAAGCCTAAGCCTAAGCCTAAGCCTAAGCCTAAGCCTAAGCCTAAGCCTAAGCCTAAGCCTAAGCCTAAGCCTAAGCCTAAGCCTAAGCCTAAGCCTAAGCCTAAGCCTAAGCCTAAGCCTAAGCCTAAGCCTAAGCCTAAGCCTAAGCCTAAGCCTAAGCCTAAGCCTAAGCCTAAGCCTAAGCCTAAGCCTAAGCCTAAGCCTAAGCCTAAGCCTAAGCCTAAGCCTAAGCCTAAGCCTAAGCCTAAGCCTAAGCCTAAGCCTAAGCCTAAGCCTAAGCCTAAGCCTAAGCCTAAGCCTAAGCCTAAGCCTAAGCCTAAGCCTAAGCCTAAGCCTAAGCCTAAGCCTAAGCCTAAGCCTAAGCCTAAGCCTAAGCCTAAGCCTAAGCCTAAGCCTAAGCCTAAGCCTAAGCCTAAGCCTAAGCCTAAGCCTAAGCCTAAGCCTAAGCCTAAGCCTAAGCCTAAGCCTAAGCCTAAGCCTAAGCCTAAGCCTAAGCCTAAGCCTAAGCCTAAGCCTAAGCCTAAGCCTAAGCCTAAGCCTAAGCCTAAGCCTAAGCCTAAGCCTAAGCCTAAGCCTAAGCCTAAGCCTAAGCCTAAGCCTAAGCCTAAGCCTAAGCCTAAGCCTAAGCCTAAGCCTAAGCCTAAGCCTAAGCCTAAGCCTAAGCCTAAGCCTAAGCCTAAGCCTAAGCCTAAGCCTAAGCCTAAGCCTAAGCCTAAGCCTAAGCCTAAGCCTAAGCCTAAGCCTAAGCCTAAGCCTAAGCCTAAGCCTAAGCCTAAGCCTAAGCCTAAGCCTAAGCCTAAGCCTAAGCCTAAGCCTAAGCCTAAGCCTAAGCCTAAGCCTAAGCCTAAGCCTAAGCCTAAGCCTAAGCCTAAGCCTAAGCCTAAGCCTAAGCCTAAGCCTAAGCCTAAGCCTAAGCCTAAGCCTAAGCCTAAGCCTAAGCCTAAGCCTAAGCCTAAGCCTAAGCCTAAGCCTAAGCCTAAGCCTAAGCCTAAGCCTAAGCCTAAGCCTAAGCCTAAGCCTAAGCCTAAGCCTAAGCCTAAGCCTAAGCCTAAGCCTAAGCCTAAGCCTAAGCCTAAGCCTAAGCCTAAGCCTAAGCCTAAGCCTAAGCCTAAGCCTAAGCCTAAGCCTAAGCCTAAGCCTAAGCCTAAGCCTAAGCCTAAGCCTAAGCCTAAGCCTAAGCCTAAGCCTAAGCCTAAGCCTAAGCCTAAGCCTAAGCCTAAGCCTAAGCCTAAGCCTAAGCCTAAGCCTAAGCCTAAGCCTAAGCCTAAGCCTAAGCCTAAGCCTAAGCCTAAGCCTAAGCCTAAGCCTAAGCCTAAGCCTAAGCCTAAGCCTAAGCCTAAGCCTAAGCCTAAGCCTAAGCCTAAGCCTAAGCCTAAGCCTAAGCCTAAGCCTAAGCCTAAGCCTAAGCCTAAGCCTAAGCCTAAGCCTAAGCCTAAGCCTAAGCCTAAGCCTAAGCCTAAGCCTAAGCCTAAGCCTAAGCCTAAGCCTAAGCCTAAGCCTAAGCCTAAGCCTAAGCCTAAGCCTAAGCCTAAGCCTAAGCCTAAGCCTAAGCCTAAGCCTAAGCCTAAGCCTAAGCCTAAGCCTAAGCCTAAGCCTAAGCCTAAGCCTAAGCCTAAGCCTAAGCCTAAGCCTAAGCCTAAGCCTAAGCCTAAGCCTAAGCCTAAGCCTAAGCCTAAGCCTAAGCCTAAGCCTAAGCCTAAGCCTAAGCCTAAGCCTAAGCCTAAGCCTAAGCCTAAGCCTAAGCCTAAGCCTAAGCCTAAGCCTAAGCCTAAGCCTAAGCCTAAGCCTAAGCCTAAGCCTAAGCCTAAGCCTAAGCCTAAGCCTAAGCCTAAGCCTAAGCCTAAGCCTAAGCCTAAGCCTAAGCCTAAGCCTAAGCCTAAGCCTAAGCCTAAGCCTAAGCCTAAGCCTAAGCCTAAGCCTAAGCCTAAGCCTAAGCCTAAGCCTAAGCCTAAGCCTAAGCCTAAGCCTAAGCCTAAGCCTAAGCCTAAGCCTAAGCCTAAGCCTAAGCCTAAGCCTAAGCCTAAGCCTAAGCCTAAGCCTAAGCCTAAGCCTAAGCCTAAGCCTAAGCCTAAGCCTAAGCCTAAGCCTAAGCCTAAGCCTAAGCCTAAGCCTAAGCCTAAGCCTAAGCCTAAGCCTAAGCCTAAGCCTAAGCCTAAGCCTAAGCCTAAGCCTAAGCCTAAGCCTAAGCCTAAGCCTAAGCCTAAGCCTAAGCCTAAGCCTAAGCCTAAGCCTAAGCCTAAGCCTAAGCCTAAGCCTAAGCCTAAGCCTAAGCCTAAGCCTAAGCCTAAGCCTAAGCCTAAGCCTAAGCCTAAGCCTAAGCCTAAGCCTAAGCCTAAGCCTAAGCCTAAGCCTAAGCCTAAGCCTAAGCCTAAGCCTAAGCCTAAGCCTAAGCCTAAGCCTAAGCCTAAGCCTAAGCCTAAGCCTAAGCCTAAGCCTAAGCCTAAGCCTAAGCCTAAGCCTAAGCCTAAGCCTAAGCCTAAGCCTAAGCCTAAGCCTAAGCCTAAGCCTAAGCCTAAGCCTAAGCCTAAGCCTAAGCCTAAGCCTAAGCCTAAGCCTAAGCCTAAGCCTAAGCCTAAGCCTAAGCCTAAGCCTAAGCCTAAGCCTAAGCCTAAGCCTAAGCCTAAGCCTAAGCCTAAGCCTAAGCCTAAGCCTAAGCCTAAGCCTAAGCCTAAGCCTAAGCCTAAGCCTAAGCCTAAGCCTAAGCCTAAGCCTAAGCCTAAGCCTAAGCCTAAGCCTAAGCCTAAGCCTAAGCCTAAGCCTAAGCCTAAGCCTAAGCCTAAGCCTAAGCCTAAGCCTAAGCCTAAGCCTAAGCCTAAGCCTAAGCCTAAGCCTAAGCCTAAGCCTAAGCCTAAGCCTAAGCCTAAGCCTAAGCCTAAGCCTAAGCCTAAGCCTAAGCCTAAGCCTAAGCCTAAGCCTAAGCCTAAGCCTAAGCCTAAGCCTAAGCCTAAGCCTAAGCCTAAGCCTAAGCCTAAGCCTAAGCCTAAGCCTAAGCCTAAGCCTAAGCCTAAGCCTAAGCCTAAGCCTAAGCCTAAGCCTAAGCCTAAGCCTAAGCCTAAGCCTAAGCCTAAGCCTAAGCCTAAGCCTAAGCCTAAGCCTAAGCCTAAGCCTAAGCCTAAGCCTAAGCCTAAGCCTAAGCCTAAGCCTAAGCCTAAGCCTAAGCCTAAGCCTAAGCCTAAGCCTAAGCCTAAGCCTAAGCCTAAGCCTAAGCCTAAGCCTAAGCCTAAGCCTAAGCCTAAGCCTAAGCCTAAGCCTAAGCCTAAGCCTAAGCCTAAGCCTAAGCCTAAGCCTAAGCCTAAGCCTAAGCCTAAGCCTAAGCCTAAGCCTAAGCCTAAGCCTAAGCCTAAGCCTAAGCCTAAGCCTAAGCCTAAGCCTAAGCCTAAGCCTAAGCCTAAGCCTAAGCCTAAGCCTAAGCCTAAGCCTAAGCCTAAGCCTAAGCCTAAGCCTAAGCCTAAGCCTAAGCCTAAGCCTAAGCCTAAGCCTAAGCCTAAGCCTAAGCCTAAGCCTAAGCCTAAGCCTAAGCCTAAGCCTAAGCCTAAGCCTAAGCCTAAGCCTAAGCCTAAGCCTAAGCCTAAGCCTAAGCCTAAGCCTAAGCCTAAGCCTAAGCCTAAGCCTAAGCCTAAGCCTAAGCCTAAGCCTAAGCCTAAGCCTAAGCCTAAGCCTAAGCCTAAGCCTAAGCCTAAGCCTAAGCCTAAGCCTAAGCCTAAGCCTAAGCCTAAGCCTAAGCCTAAGCCTAAGCCTAAGCCTAAGCCTAAGCCTAAGCCTAAGCCTAAGCCTAAGCCTAAGCCTAAGCCTAAGCCTAAGCCTAAGCCTAAGCCTAAGCCTAAGCCTAAGCCTAAGCCTAAGCCTAAGCCTAAGCCTAAGCCTAAGCCTAAGCCTAAGCCTAAGCCTAAGCCTAAGCCTAAGCCTAAGCCTAAGCCTAAGCCTAAGCCTAAGCCTAAGCCTAAGCCTAAGCCTAAGCCTAAGCCTAAGCCTAAGCCTAAGCCTAAGCCTAAGCCTAAGCCTAAGCCTAAGCCTAAGCCTAAGCCTAAGCCTAAGCCTAAGCCTAAGCCTAAGCCTAAGCCTAAGCCTAAGCCTAAGCCTAAGCCTAAGCCTAAGCCTAAGCCTAAGCCTAAGCCTAAGCCTAAGCCTAAGCCTAAGCCTAAGCCTAAGCCTAAGCCTAAGCCTAAGCCTAAGCCTAAGCCTAAGCCTAAGCCTAAGCCTAAGCCTAAGCCTAAGCCTAAGCCTAAGCCTAAGCCTAAGCCTAAGCCTAAGCCTAAGCCTAAGCCTAAGCCTAAGCCTAAGCCTAAGCCTAAGCCTAAGCCTAAGCCTAAGCCTAAGCCTAAGCCTAAGCCTAAGCCTAAGCCTAAGCCTAAGCCTAAGCCTAAGCCTAAGCCTAAGCCTAAGCCTAAGCCTAAGCCTAAGCCTAAGCCTAAGCCTAAGCCTAAGCCTAAGCCTAAGCCTAAGCCTAAGCCTAAGCCTAAGCCTAAGCCTAAGCCTAAGCCTAAGCCTAAGCCTAAGCCTAAGCCTAAGCCTAAGCCTAAGCCTAAGCCTAAGCCTAAGCCTAAGCCTAAGCCTAAGCCTAAGCCTAAGCCTAAGCCTAAGCCTAAGCCTAAGCCTAAGCCTAAGCCTAAGCCTAAGCCTAAGCCTAAGCCTAAGCCTAAGCCTAAGCCTAAGCCTAAGCCTAAGCCTAAGCCTAAGCCTAAGCCTAAGCCTAAGCCTAAGCCTAAGCCTAAGCCTAAGCCTAAGCCTAAGCCTAAGCCTAAGCCTAAGCCTAAGCCTAAGCCTAAGCCTAAGCCTAAGCCTAAGCCTAAGCCTAAGCCTAAGCCTAAGCCTAAGCCTAAGCCTAAGCCTAAGCCTAAGCCTAAGCCTAAGCCTAAGCCTAAGCCTAAGCCTAAGCCTAAGCCTAAGCCTAAGCCTAAGCCTAAGCCTAAGCCTAAGCCTAAGCCTAAGCCTAAGCCTAAGCCTAAGCCTAAGCCTAAGCCTAAGCCTAAGCCTAAGCCTAAGCCTAAGCCTAAGCCTAAGCCTAAGCCTAAGCCTAAGCCTAAGCCTAAGCCTAAGCCTAAGCCTAAGCCTAAGCCTAAGCCTAAGCCTAAGCCTAAGCCTAAGCCTAAGCCTAAGCCTAAGCCTAAGCCTAAGCCTAAGCCTAAGCCTAAGCCTAAGCCTAAGCCTAAGCCTAAGCCTAAGCCTAAGCCTAAGCCTAAGCCTAAGCCTAAGCCTAAGCCTAAGCCTAAGCCTAAGCCTAAGCCTAAGCCTAAGCCTAAGCCTAAGCCTAAGCCTAAGCCTAAGCCTAAGCCTAAGCCTAAGCCTAAGCCTAAGCCTAAGCCTAAGCCTAAGCCTAAGCCTAAGCCTAAGCCTAAGCCTAAGCCTAAGCCTAAGCCTAAGCCTAAGCCTAAGCCTAAGCCTAAGCCTAAGCCTAAGCCTAAGCCTAAGCCTAAGCCTAAGCCTAAGCCTAAGCCTAAGCCTAAGCCTAAGCCTAAGCCTAAGCCTAAGCCTAAGCCTAAGCCTAAGCCTAAGCCTAAGCCTAAGCCTAAGCCTAAGCCTAAGCCTAAGCCTAAGCCTAAGCCTAAGCCTAAGCCTAAGCCTAAGCCTAAGCCTAAGCCTAAGCCTAAGCCTAAGCCTAAGCCTAAGCCTAAGCCTAAGCCTAAGCCTAAGCCTAAGCCTAAGCCTAAGCCTAAGCCTAAGCCTAAGCCTAAGCCTAAGCCTAAGCCTAAGCCTAAGCCTAAGCCTAAGCCTAAGCCTAAGCCTAAGCCTAAGCCTAAGCCTAAGCCTAAGCCTAAGCCTAAGCCTAAGCCTAAGCCTAAGCCTAAGCCTAAGCCTAAGCCTAAGCCTAAGCCTAAGCCTAAGCCTAAGCCTAAGCCTAAGCCTAAGCCTAAGCCTAAGCCTAAGCCTAAGCCTAAGCCTAAGCCTAAGCCTAAGCCTAAGCCTAAGCCTAAGCCTAAGCCTAAGCCTAAGCCTAAGCCTAAGCCTAAGCCTAAGCCTAAGCCTAAGCCTAAGCCTAAGCCTAAGCCTAAGCCTAAGCCTAAGCCTAAGCCTAAGCCTAAGCCTAAGCCTAAGCCTAAGCCTAAGCCTAAGCCTAAGCCTAAGCCTAAGCCTAAGCCTAAGCCTAAGCCTAAGCCTAAGCCTAAGCCTAAGCCTAAGCCTAAGCCTAAGCCTAAGCCTAAGCCTAAGCCTAAGCCTAAGCCTAAGCCTAAGCCTAAGCCTAAGCCTAAGCCTAAGCCTAAGCCTAAGCCTAAGCCTAAGCCTAAGCCTAAGCCTAAGCCTAAGCCTAAGCCTAAGCCTAAGCCTAAGCCTAAGCCTAAGCCTAAGCCTAAGCCTAAGCCTAAGCCTAAGCCTAAGCCTAAGCCTAAGCCTAAGCCTAAGCCTAAGCCTAAGCCTAAGCCTAAGCCTAAGCCTAAGCCTAAGCCTAAGCCTAAGCCTAAGCCTAAGCCTAAGCCTAAGCCTAAGCCTAAGCCTAAGCCTAAGCCTAAGCCTAAGCCTAAGCCTAAGCCTAAGCCTAAGCCTAAGCCTAAGCCTAAGCCTAAGCCTAAGCCTAAGCCTAAGCCTAAGCCTAAGCCTAAGCCTAAGCCTAAGCCTAAGCCTAAGCCTAAGCCTAAGCCTAAGCCTAAGCCTAAGCCTAAGCCTAAGCCTAAGCCTAAGCCTAAGCCTAAGCCTAAGCCTAAGCCTAAGCCTAAGCCTAAGCCTAAGCCTAAGCCTAAGCCTAAGCCTAAGCCTAAGCCTAAGCCTAAGCCTAAGCCTAAGCCTAAGCCTAAGCCTAAGCCTAAGCCTAAGCCTAAGCCTAAGCCTAAGCCTAAGCCTAAGCCTAAGCCTAAGCCTAAGCCTAAGCCTAAGCCTAAGCCTAAGCCTAAGCCTAAGCCTAAGCCTAAGCCTAAGCCTAAGCCTAAGCCTAAGCCTAAGCCTAAGCCTAAGCCTAAGCCTAAGCCTAAGCCTAAGCCTAAGCCTAAGCCTAAGCCTAAGCCTAAGCCTAAGCCTAAGCCTAAGCCTAAGCCTAAGCCTAAGCCTAAGCCTAAGCCTAAGCCTAAGCCTAAGCCTAAGCCTAAGCCTAAGCCTAAGCCTAAGCCTAAGCCTAAGCCTAAGCCTAAGCCTAAGCCTAAGCCTAAGCCTAAGCCTAAGCCTAAGCCTAAGCCTAAGCCTAAGCCTAAGCCTAAGCCTAAGCCTAAGCCTAAGCCTAAGCCTAAGCCTAAGCCTAAGCCTAAGCCTAAGCCTAAGCCTAAGCCTAAGCCTAAGCCTAAGCCTAAGCCTAAGCCTAAGCCTAAGCCTAAGCCTAAGCCTAAGCCTAAGCCTAAGCCTAAGCCTAAGCCTAAGCCTAAGCCTAAGCCTAAGCCTAAGCCTAAGCCTAAGCCTAAGCCTAAGCCTAAGCCTAAGCCTAAGCCTAAGCCTAAGCCTAAGCCTAAGCCTAAGCCTAAGCCTAAGCCTAAGCCTAAGCCTAAGCCTAAGCCTAAGCCTAAGCCTAAGCCTAAGCCTAAGCCTAAGCCTAAGCCTAAGCCTAAGCCTAAGCCTAAGCCTAAGCCTAAGCCTAAGCCTAAGCCTAAGCCTAAGCCTAAGCCTAAGCCTAAGCCTAAGCCTAAGCCTAAGCCTAAGCCTAAGCCTAAGCCTAAGCCTAAGCCTAAGCCTAAGCCTAAGCCTAAGCCTAAGCCTAAGCCTAAGCCTAAGCCTAAGCCTAAGCCTAAGCCTAAGCCTAAGCCTAAGCCTAAGCCTAAGCCTAAGCCTAAGCCTAAGCCTAAGCCTAAGCCTAAGCCTAAGCCTAAGCCTAAGCCTAAGCCTAAGCCTAAGCCTAAGCCTAAGCCTAAGCCTAAGCCTAAGCCTAAGCCTAAGCCTAAGCCTAAGCCTAAGCCTAAGCCTAAGCCTAAGCCTAAGCCTAAGCCTAAGCCTAAGCCTAAGCCTAAGCCTAAGCCTAAGCCTAAGCCTAAGCCTAAGCCTAAGCCTAAGCCTAAGCCTAAGCCTAAGCCTAAGCCTAAGCCTAAGCCTAAGCCTAAGCCTAAGCCTAAGCCTAAGCCTAAGCCTAAGCCTAAGCCTAAGCCTAAGCCTAAGCCTAAGCCTAAGCCTAAGCCTAAGCCTAAGCCTAAGCCTAAGCCTAAGCCTAAGCCTAAGCCTAAGCCTAAGCCTAAGCCTAAGCCTAAGCCTAAGCCTAAGCCTAAGCCTAAGCCTAAGCCTAAGCCTAAGCCTAAGCCTAAGCCTAAGCCTAAGCCTAAGCCTAAGCCTAAGCCTAAGCCTAAGCCTAAGCCTAAGCCTAAGCCTAAGCCTAAGCCTAAGCCTAAGCCTAAGCCTAAGCCTAAGCCTAAGCCTAAGCCTAAGCCTAAGCCTAAGCCTAAGCCTAAGCCTAAGCCTAAGCCTAAGCCTAAGCCTAAGCCTAAGCCTAAGCCTAAGCCTAAGCCTAAGCCTAAGCCTAAGCCTAAGCCTAAGCCTAAGCCTAAGCCTAAGCCTAAGCCTAAGCCTAAGCCTAAGCCTAAGCCTAAGCCTAAGCCTAAGCCTAAGCCTAAGCCTAAGCCTAAGCCTAAGCCTAAGCCTAAGCCTAAGCCTAAGCCTAAGCCTAAGCCTAAGCCTAAGCCTAAGCCTAAGCCTAAGCCTAAGCCTAAGCCTAAGCCTAAGCCTAAGCCTAAGCCTAAGCCTAAGCCTAAGCCTAAGCCTAAGCCTAAGCCTAAGCCTAAGCCTAAGCCTAAGCCTAAGCCTAAGCCTAAGCCTAAGCCTAAGCCTAAGCCTAAGCCTAAGCCTAAGCCTAAGCCTAAGCCTAAGCCTAAGCCTAAGCCTAAGCCTAAGCCTAAGCCTAAGCCTAAGCCTAAGCCTAAGCCTAAGCCTAAGCCTAAGCCTAAGCCTAAGCCTAAGCCTAAGCCTAAGCCTAAGCCTAAGCCTAAGCCTAAGCCTAAGCCTAAGCCTAAGCCTAAGCCTAAGCCTAAGCCTAAGCCTAAGCCTAAGCCTAAGCCTAAGCCTAAGCCTAAGCCTAAGCCTAAGCCTAAGCCTAAGCCTAAGCCTAAGCCTAAGCCTAAGCCTAAGCCTAAGCCTAAGCCTAAGCCTAAGCCTAAGCCTAAGCCTAAGCCTAAGCCTAAGCCTAAGCCTAAGCCTAAGCCTAAGCCTAAGCCTAAGCCTAAGCCTAAGCCTAAGCCTAAGCCTAAGCCTAAGCCTAAGCCTAAGCCTAAGCCTAAGCCTAAGCCTAAGCCTAAGCCTAAGCCTAAGCCTAAGCCTAAGCCTAAGCCTAAGCCTAAGCCTAAGCCTAAGCCTAAGCCTAAGCCTAAGCCTAAGCCTAAGCCTAAGCCTAAGCCTAAGCCTAAGCCTAAGCCTAAGCCTAAGCCTAAGCCTAAGCCTAAGCCTAAGCCTAAGCCTAAGCCTAAGCCTAAGCCTAAGCCTAAGCCTAAGCCTAAGCCTAAGCCTAAGCCTAAGCCTAAGCCTAAGCCTAAGCCTAAGCCTAAGCCTAAGCCTAAGCCTAAGCCTAAGCCTAAGCCTAAGCCTAAGCCTAAGCCTAAGCCTAAGCCTAAGCCTAAGCCTAAGCCTAAGCCTAAGCCTAAGCCTAAGCCTAAGCCTAAGCCTAAGCCTAAGCCTAAGCCTAAGCCTAAGCCTAAGCCTAAGCCTAAGCCTAAGCCTAAGCCTAAGCCTAAGCCTAAGCCTAAGCCTAAGCCTAAGCCTAAGCCTAAGCCTAAGCCTAAGCCTAAGCCTAAGCCTAAGCCTAAGCCTAAGCCTAAGCCTAAGCCTAAGCCTAAGCCTAAGCCTAAGCCTAAGCCTAAGCCTAAGCCTAAGCCTAAGCCTAAGCCTAAGCCTAAGCCTAAGCCTAAGCCTAAGCCTAAGCCTAAGCCTAAGCCTAAGCCTAAGCCTAAGCCTAAGCCTAAGCCTAAGCCTAAGCCTAAGCCTAAGCCTAAGCCTAAGCCTAAGCCTAAGCCTAAGCCTAAGCCTAAGCCTAAGCCTAAGCCTAAGCCTAAGCCTAAGCCTAAGCCTAAGCCTAAGCCTAAGCCTAAGCCTAAGCCTAAGCCTAAGCCTAAGCCTAAGCCTAAGCCTAAGCCTAAGCCTAAGCCTAAGCCTAAGCCTAAGCCTAAGCCTAAGCCTAAGCCTAAGCCTAAGCCTAAGCCTAAGCCTAAGCCTAAGCCTAAGCCTAAGCCTAAGCCTAAGCCTAAGCCTAAGCCTAAGCCTAAGCCTAAGCCTAAGCCTAAGCCTAAGCCTAAGCCTAAGCCTAAGCCTAAGCCTAAGCCTAAGCCTAAGCCTAAGCCTAAGCCTAAGCCTAAGCCTAAGCCTAAGCCTAAGCCTAAGCCTAAGCCTAAGCCTAAGCCTAAGCCTAAGCCTAAGCCTAAGCCTAAGCCTAAGCCTAAGCCTAAGCCTAAGCCTAAGCCTAAGCCTAAGCCTAAGCCTAAGCCTAAGCCTAAGCCTAAGCCTAAGCCTAAGCCTAAGCCTAAGCCTAAGCCTAAGCCTAAGCCTAAGCCTAAGCCTAAGCCTAAGCCTAAGCCTAAGCCTAAGCCTAAGCCTAAGCCTAAGCCTAAGCCTAAGCCTAAGCCTAAGCCTAAGCCTAAGCCTAAGCCTAAGCCTAAGCCTAAGCCTAAGCCTAAGCCTAAGCCTAAGCCTAAGCCTAAGCCTAAGCCTAAGCCTAAGCCTAAGCCTAAGCCTAAGCCTAAGCCTAAGCCTAAGCCTAAGCCTAAGCCTAAGCCTAAGCCTAAGCCTAAGCCTAAGCCTAAGCCTAAGCCTAAGCCTAAGCCTAAGCCTAAGCCTAAGCCTAAGCCTAAGCCTAAGCCTAAGCCTAAGCCTAAGCCTAAGCCTAAGCCTAAGCCTAAGCCTAAGCCTAAGCCTAAGCCTAAGCCTAAGCCTAAGCCTAAGCCTAAGCCTAAGCCTAAGCCTAAGCCTAAGCCTAAGCCTAAGCCTAAGCCTAAGCCTAAGCCTAAGCCTAAGCCTAAGCCTAAGCCTAAGCCTAAGCCTAAGCCTAAGCCTAAGCCTAAGCCTAAGCCTAAGCCTAAGCCTAAGCCTAAGCCTAAGCCTAAGCCTAAGCCTAAGCCTAAGCCTAAGCCTAAGCCTAAGCCTAAGCCTAAGCCTAAGCCTAAGCCTAAGCCTAAGCCTAAGCCTAAGCCTAAGCCTAAGCCTAAGCCTAAGCCTAAGCCTAAGCCTAAGCCTAAGCCTAAGCCTAAGCCTAAGCCTAAGCCTAAGCCTAAGCCTAAGCCTAAGCCTAAGCCTAAGCCTAAGCCTAAGCCTAAGCCTAAGCCTAAGCCTAAGCCTAAGCCTAAGCCTAAGCCTAAGCCTAAGCCTAAGCCTAAGCCTAAGCCTAAGCCTAAGCCTAAGCCTAAGCCTAAGCCTAAGCCTAAGCCTAAGCCTAAGCCTAAGCCTAAGCCTAAGCCTAAGCCTAAGCCTAAGCCTAAGCCTAAGCCTAAGCCTAAGCCTAAGCCTAAGCCTAAGCCTAAGCCTAAGCCTAAGCCTAAGCCTAAGCCTAAGCCTAAGCCTAAGCCTAAGCCTAAGCCTAAGCCTAAGCCTAAGCCTAAGCCTAAGCCTAAGCCTAAGCCTAAGCCTAAGCCTAAGCCTAAGCCTAAGCCTAAGCCTAAGCCTAAGCCTAAGCCTAAGCCTAAGCCTAAGCCTAAGCCTAAGCCTAAGCCTAAGCCTAAGCCTAAGCCTAAGCCTAAGCCTAAGCCTAAGCCTAAGCCTAAGCCTAAGCCTAAGCCTAAGCCTAAGCCTAAGCCTAAGCCTAAGCCTAAGCCTAAGCCTAAGCCTAAGCCTAAGCCTAAGCCTAAGCCTAAGCCTAAGCCTAAGCCTAAGCCTAAGCCTAAGCCTAAGCCTAAGCCTAAGCCTAAGCCTAAGCCTAAGCCTAAGCCTAAGCCTAAGCCTAAGCCTAAGCCTAAGCCTAAGCCTAAGCCTAAGCCTAAGCCTAAGCCTAAGCCTAAGCCTAAGCCTAAGCCTAAGCCTAAGCCTAAGCCTAAGCCTAAGCCTAAGCCTAAGCCTAAGCCTAAGCCTAAGCCTAAGCCTAAGCCTAAGCCTAAGCCTAAGCCTAAGCCTAAGCCTAAGCCTAAGCCTAAGCCTAAGCCTAAGCCTAAGCCTAAGCCTAAGCCTAAGCCTAAGCCTAAGCCTAAGCCTAAGCCTAAGCCTAAGCCTAAGCCTAAGCCTAAGCCTAAGCCTAAGCCTAAGCCTAAGCCTAAGCCTAAGCCTAAGCCTAAGCCTAAGCCTAAGCCTAAGCCTAAGCCTAAGCCTAAGCCTAAGCCTAAGCCTAAGCCTAAGCCTAAGCCTAAGCCTAAGCCTAAGCCTAAGCCTAAGCCTAAGCCTAAGCCTAAGCCTAAGCCTAAGCCTAAGCCTAAGCCTAAGCCTAAGCCTAAGCCTAAGCCTAAGCCTAAGCCTAAGCCTAAGCCTAAGCCTAAGCCTAAGCCTAAGCCTAAGCCTAAGCCTAAGCCTAAGCCTAAGCCTAAGCCTAAGCCTAAGCCTAAGCCTAAGCCTAAGCCTAAGCCTAAGCCTAAGCCTAAGCCTAAGCCTAAGCCTAAGCCTAAGCCTAAGCCTAAGCCTAAGCCTAAGCCTAAGCCTAAGCCTAAGCCTAAGCCTAAGCCTAAGCCTAAGCCTAAGCCTAAGCCTAAGCCTAAGCCTAAGCCTAAGCCTAAGCCTAAGCCTAAGCCTAAGCCTAAGCCTAAGCCTAAGCCTAAGCCTAAGCCTAAGCCTAAGCCTAAGCCTAAGCCTAAGCCTAAGCCTAAGCCTAAGCCTAAGCCTAAGCCTAAGCCTAAGCCTAAGCCTAAGCCTAAGCCTAAGCCTAAGCCTAAGCCTAAGCCTAAGCCTAAGCCTAAGCCTAAGCCTAAGCCTAAGCCTAAGCCTAAGCCTAAGCCTAAGCCTAAGCCTAAGCCTAAGCCTAAGCCTAAGCCTAAGCCTAAGCCTAAGCCTAAGCCTAAGCCTAAGCCTAAGCCTAAGCCTAAGCCTAAGCCTAAGCCTAAGCCTAAGCCTAAGCCTAAGCCTAAGCCTAAGCCTAAGCCTAAGCCTAAGCCTAAGCCTAAGCCTAAGCCTAAGCCTAAGCCTAAGCCTAAGCCTAAGCCTAAGCCTAAGCCTAAGCCTAAGCCTAAGCCTAAGCCTAAGCCTAAGCCTAAGCCTAAGCCTAAGCCTAAGCCTAAGCCTAAGCCTAAGCCTAAGCCTAAGCCTAAGCCTAAGCCTAAGCCTAAGCCTAAGCCTAAGCCTAAGCCTAAGCCTAAGCCTAAGCCTAAGCCTAAGCCTAAGCCTAAGCCTAAGCCTAAGCCTAAGCCTAAGCCTAAGCCTAAGCCTAAGCCTAAGCCTAAGCCTAAGCCTAAGCCTAAGCCTAAGCCTAAGCCTAAGCCTAAGCCTAAGCCTAAGCCTAAGCCTAAGCCTAAGCCTAAGCCTAAGCCTAAGCCTAAGCCTAAGCCTAAGCCTAAGCCTAAGCCTAAGCCTAAGCCTAAGCCTAAGCCTAAGCCTAAGCCTAAGCCTAAGCCTAAGCCTAAGCCTAAGCCTAAGCCTAAGCCTAAGCCTAAGCCTAAGCCTAAGCCTAAGCCTAAGCCTAAGCCTAAGCCTAAGCCTAAGCCTAAGCCTAAGCCTAAGCCTAAGCCTAAGCCTAAGCCTAAGCCTAAGCCTAAGCCTAAGCCTAAGCCTAAGCCTAAGCCTAAGCCTAAGCCTAAGCCTAAGCCTAAGCCTAAGCCTAAGCCTAAGCCTAAGCCTAAGCCTAAGCCTAAGCCTAAGCCTAAGCCTAAGCCTAAGCCTAAGCCTAAGCCTAAGCCTAAGCCTAAGCCTAAGCCTAAGCCTAAGCCTAAGCCTAAGCCTAAGCCTAAGCCTAAGCCTAAGCCTAAGCCTAAGCCTAAGCCTAAGCCTAAGCCTAAGCCTAAGCCTAAGCCTAAGCCTAAGCCTAAGCCTAAGCCTAAGCCTAAGCCTAAGCCTAAGCCTAAGCCTAAGCCTAAGCCTAAGCCTAAGCCTAAGCCTAAGCCTAAGCCTAAGCCTAAGCCTAAGCCTAAGCCTAAGCCTAAGCCTAAGCCTAAGCCTAAGCCTAAGCCTAAGCCTAAGCCTAAGCCTAAGCCTAAGCCTAAGCCTAAGCCTAAGCCTAAGCCTAAGCCTAAGCCTAAGCCTAAGCCTAAGCCTAAGCCTAAGCCTAAGCCTAAGCCTAAGCCTAAGCCTAAGCCTAAGCCTAAGCCTAAGCCTAAGCCTAAGCCTAAGCCTAAGCCTAAGCCTAAGCCTAAGCCTAAGCCTAAGCCTAAGCCTAAGCCTAAGCCTAAGCCTAAGCCTAAGCCTAAGCCTAAGCCTAAGCCTAAGCCTAAGCCTAAGCCTAAGCCTAAGCCTAAGCCTAAGCCTAAGCCTAAGCCTAAGCCTAAGCCTAAGCCTAAGCCTAAGCCTAAGCCTAAGCCTAAGCCTAAGCCTAAGCCTAAGCCTAAGCCTAAGCCTAAGCCTAAGCCTAAGCCTAAGCCTAAGCCTAAGCCTAAGCCTAAGCCTAAGCCTAAGCCTAAGCCTAAGCCTAAGCCTAAGCCTAAGCCTAAGCCTAAGCCTAAGCCTAAGCCTAAGCCTAAGCCTAAGCCTAAGCCTAAGCCTAAGCCTAAGCCTAAGCCTAAGCCTAAGCCTAAGCCTAAGCCTAAGCCTAAGCCTAAGCCTAAGCCTAAGCCTAAGCCTAAGCCTAAGCCTAAGCCTAAGCCTAAGCCTAAGCCTAAGCCTAAGCCTAAGCCTAAGCCTAAGCCTAAGCCTAAGCCTAAGCCTAAGCCTAAGCCTAAGCCTAAGCCTAAGCCTAAGCCTAAGCCTAAGCCTAAGCCTAAGCCTAAGCCTAAGCCTAAGCCTAAGCCTAAGCCTAAGCCTAAGCCTAAGCCTAAGCCTAAGCCTAAGCCTAAGCCTAAGCCTAAGCCTAAGCCTAAGCCTAAGCCTAAGCCTAAGCCTAAGCCTAAGCCTAAGCCTAAGCCTAAGCCTAAGCCTAAGCCTAAGCCTAAGCCTAAGCCTAAGCCTAAGCCTAAGCCTAAGCCTAAGCCTAAGCCTAAGCCTAAGCCTAAGCCTAAGCCTAAGCCTAAGCCTAAGCCTAAGCCTAAGCCTAAGCCTAAGCCTAAGCCTAAGCCTAAGCCTAAGCCTAAGCCTAAGCCTAAGCCTAAGCCTAAGCCTAAGCCTAAGCCTAAGCCTAAGCCTAAGCCTAAGCCTAAGCCTAAGCCTAAGCCTAAGCCTAAGCCTAAGCCTAAGCCTAAGCCTAAGCCTAAGCCTAAGCCTAAGCCTAAGCCTAAGCCTAAGCCTAAGCCTAAGCCTAAGCCTAAGCCTAAGCCTAAGCCTAAGCCTAAGCCTAAGCCTAAGCCTAAGCCTAAGCCTAAGCCTAAGCCTAAGCCTAAGCCTAAGCCTAAGCCTAAGCCTAAGCCTAAGCCTAAGCCTAAGCCTAAGCCTAAGCCTAAGCCTAAGCCTAAGCCTAAGCCTAAGCCTAAGCCTAAGCCTAAGCCTAAGCCTAAGCCTAAGCCTAAGCCTAAGCCTAAGCCTAAGCCTAAGCCTAAGCCTAAGCCTAAGCCTAAGCCTAAGCCTAAGCCTAAGCCTAAGCCTAAGCCTAAGCCTAAGCCTAAGCCTAAGCCTAAGCCTAAGCCTAAGCCTAAGCCTAAGCCTAAGCCTAAGCCTAAGCCTAAGCCTAAGCCTAAGCCTAAGCCTAAGCCTAAGCCTAAGCCTAAGCCTAAGCCTAAGCCTAAGCCTAAGCCTAAGCCTAAGCCTAAGCCTAAGCCTAAGCCTAAGCCTAAGCCTAAGCCTAAGCCTAAGCCTAAGCCTAAGCCTAAGCCTAAGCCTAAGCCTAAGCCTAAGCCTAAGCCTAAGCCTAAGCCTAAGCCTAAGCCTAAGCCTAAGCCTAAGCCTAAGCCTAAGCCTAAGCCTAAGCCTAAGCCTAAGCCTAAGCCTAAGCCTAAGCCTAAGCCTAAGCCTAAGCCTAAGCCTAAGCCTAAGCCTAAGCCTAAGCCTAAGCCTAAGCCTAAGCCTAAGCCTAAGCCTAAGCCTAAGCCTAAGCCTAAGCCTAAGCCTAAGAATCGATGGAGATCTGAATTGATGGGTTTACTAATCGATAGGCCTAGGAGTCCTTGGGTTAAAGAATCGATAGGCCTAAGAAGCGATGGGTTTAAAAATCGATGTCTTTAAGAATTGGTGAGCCTGGGGATTGGTGATGCTGAAGATTGGTAGGTCTGAAAATCGATGGGCCTAAAAATTGATGGGTACAGGAGATTTGTTAACTCTATCTTGTTGAACGTTTCATTTTTCTCATGGCAGTGGTGTCATCTTGAGGTATGCTTATATCAGCAGCAGTTGGGAGATTGGTAAGGAACGTGTACTTGTGCAGTATGTTGAAATGCACCAATGTGAATGTGATAAATGGCAGTGATGTGACCAAGGGCTTTAGCTGCCCGTTTAGGACGTTTGGCGTTTGCTGGAGTTGTTTTTCCTCAGGTCGATGCCTGTGGTGTGAATTGTTGTACCGTACCATCATCTTCCTCCTCCCTCTTCTTCATCATTTTCCTAAACGTAGCATACTTATTTATACCTTCCTTCTTCTGTAGTTGCTTCCCTCATCATTTGTACACAAGTACAGGTACGCTCCATGATGGGTGAAGAGGTCGAATGAATAGCGTTGTATTAGGTGGATGGATTGTGATGGACAGCATCTATCTGCTGTGGGTAGTAGTTGTGTGCTGGCCTCTGACTTGCATTGCTTTCTGTGTTGAACATACTATCACATCAGGAATGTAAAAAGATGAAGCTTTTTCATGTTTAGTTCCAACGGTCAGCAACACAGTGTCGTTGGTGTTGGTTTTCAGAAAAGCATTTAACATTTTTTAGGCAATAGCAATTCGAGAACCCTTTGGCGTGCTGTAATTTTAATGTATGCAAATGATGTGTGATTTAATGGCACTTACTTACTCCATTCTTTATCACTGATGGCAAAGATTGTGCGGTCCATCGCGACATGCCTCCATCAGCTGCTTTAACTTTTTTTTCTAATTGCAATGTTTTCATTGTAAATTAGAGATTGAATGAAATGCTTGGGAAATGCCTGGGTTCACATAGTGCGAATTGCACATGAGGTTTGGTTCTACGTGATGTGAACCATTGTGCAGGTGCAGCAGTGGGTTCCAATGGAGACCTTTCCTTTCCTTAATTTGTGGAATAGAGGTAAAAAGAGAAGCCTTTGGAGTAATGCAGGGGTTGGGTTCGAACTTCCCCTTCCTGCTCCAGCTGAGGCGTGTGAAACGCGGTGGGTGTACGAACAACACGTGGTGGACTTGGAATGTCCAAACACTGCACAAATATTTCCAGTGAATCTGCCATGCCATGATCGATATCAGAATTCAACTGTTTCAACAGAATTCAATTGTTTCTCTTTAATGAAAAATTTATTGCTGTGACTGGGGACGAGTGAAAATAATGAGTGTTTTTCATTTTTAAAGGGATATCTGTGATCCATGAAGCGTTTGGAAGTGATTAATGAGGGTTTTTAATTTTTAAAGGGGCATCTGTGATGCATGAAGCTTTTGGAAGTGATGCAGGCCATTCACCTTGGACCGCTCACCGATGAGCAGGAAGTCCTTTTTCACATTTGTTAATTTGTTCGTCCGGGATTGCTTGAATTATCCCTTTACTTGGAGGTTCTTTTCGCAAGTAGGATAGGAAGCAAATGTCCTGATAATGACAGGCAATAAAACAGCTCCATGAAAAAGACCCGTAAGAAGAGCCAGGATGGATGTAAGGGCGCGAACATGCGCACCACATTCGATGGTACCAGCATCATCACAACAATAGCTAGAAATGCTGAAGTACCGCCTCGTACCACTGGCCATGTAGGAATTAACCAATGCTGACATAGAATAGAATCGTCTTAGACGTTGCGAAATAAGCCTAATTATGGCTTGCAACAACGGTTGAATAGATATATAACTTGCAACAACGGTTAAATAGATATATAACTTGTAAATTAATTGTAGTTAACTGTGAGGCCAAAGCTGCGGTATTGTCAGCAGGGTAGTCGGGAGGTTGTCACCAGGTTGGTTTGGGAATTCTCGGCAGGCCAACCAACCTCTCCGAGGGCATCTCGAATACGTTCATCCGCATCCGACAGATTCGGTAGCCGACGTGAGTGACGAAATTGATGCATGAACCGATGCTCGTCTGCAATGATATTTTGAAAGCAATGAATGTAGGTGACTTTTGGGTGACAATGAGCACAGCAATCTTGTGACTCAACCGATGTCTGTAGCGAAAATCATTTTCACAATGTGGTGAAGTAGCTTGAGCTTACTTCAATCTCAACTACAGTATGACGATGTGGTGAAGTAGCTTGAGCTTACTTCAATCACAACTACAGTATGACGAATTTGGCACAGTTCATGATTCACTACTACCCAATACATCTTTTAAACAATTCAAGCAATTTTGCTTCAGCTACAACCACTATGCATCATGTAAACCCGGAAAGCGCAACTTGATCATGTAGAATTCGAAACTTGCTAGAATATGAATAAAGGTTATAGGACGGGGATGTTGACAACAGTTGTTGGGTGCACGTCGGCTCTCCAAAGAGAGAGAAAACCAGCAATGCCAATATCCATTGAAAGAAAGCACAGAAGTGAATTTGACGCCAAATACTAATTTGAGAGTGAATTTAACGCCAAATACTAATTTGAGAGTGAATTTAATGCCAAATACTAATTGTGTTTGAAATTTCAAAAATTATTGTCATTGCTTTTTTTTCTATTAAATGCATTCCAATTATTTCACTTTAATTTCAGAATTGAAAACAAAACAAAAGGATTAGGCGCATTTTGGGGATGGTTGCATCATTGATGGCGATGATGATGATGATGAGAATTAGTAATGAATAATGATAATGACATTTTATTATCATTGTTATTATTGAGAGCGGAAAATAATGTACATTGTTAAATGGAGAGAAAAAGAGAGAGAAAGGGAAGTGAGCGAGAAAAGAAAAGTGTGAGAAAAAAAAAGTGTGGGGGAGAAGTAAATGGATGCATGCATATGAAAAAAAAAAATTCCCTGTACATAAAATGCTAGCGGTGTGTGTGTGTTTCATGCAGATTGAAATGCATGAATAGTAGTAGTAGTAGTGGTGGTAGTAGCAGCAACGCACGCACCTATTTTCTAGCATATAAGTAAGGACGCGTAGTGTTGCGCGCGCATATGTTTATTTTCTAGTATATAAATGGTAGTAATAAAAACAAATCGTCCAATCAAAGGATAAGTCTCAACAGATCGCAGTATGGAGGCTGCTTTACTGCTTACAACACCTTGACCAGTAATCAAGTCGTCTGCAAGTGATCTTGCGCCCCGACATTGTACCAGAGAGTGATCCGGTTTTGGCAACCACTGAACCATTCGATTAAGTGGAAGATGCCATTTAATGGGGCATTAGCTGTTAGCTTGCTTGTTTGCTAACATAATAGTGCCTCCCGACACCGGGGAGCAAATTTATCGTTGCTTTGTCTAGGTGGGATTCTGACTTAGAGGCGTTCAGTCATAATCCCTCAGATGGTAGCTTCGCACCATTGGCCGATCGGCCAAGCACATGAACCAAATGTCTGAACCTGCGGTTCCTCTCGTACTGAGCAGGATTACTATCGCAACAACATCTCACAGTAGGGTAAAACTAACCTGTCTCACGACGGTCTAAACCCAGCTCACGTTCCCTATTGGTGGGTGAACAATCCAACGCTTGGCGAATTCTGCTTCGCAATGATAGGAAGAGCCGACATCGAAGGATCAAAAAGCAACGTCGCTATGGACGCTTGGCTGCCACAAGCCAGTTATCCCTGTGGTAACTTTTCTGACACCTCTTGCTAGAAACCTTCTATTGAATGGCAAAAGGATCGATAGGCCACGCTTTCGCGGTCTGTATTCGTACTGGAAATCAAGATCAAGCGAGCTTTTGCCCTTTTACTCTACGAGAGGTTTCCGTCCTCTCTGAGCTAGCCTTAGGACACCTGCGTTACAGTTTGACAGATGTACCGCCCCAGTCAAACTCCCCGCCTGACACTGTCTTCGGTGCGAGTCGTCAGATCGCCGCCGGCTGGCGACAACCCGACTTAAATCAAAAATCTCGAAGCGTCGACGACGCCTCAACTCTCGCTCAACCGAATAAGTAAAGAATCGATGAAAGTAGTGGTATTTCATTGGTGGCCGCGCCGAGCGCGACCTCCCACTTATGCTACACCTCTCATGACTCTTCACAGAGTCGGACTAGAGTCAAGCTCAACAGGGTCTTCTTTCCCCGCTGTGTGTGCCAAGCCCGTTCCCTTGGCTGTGGTTTCGCTAGATAGTAGATAGGGACAGTGGGAATCTCGTTAATCCATTCATGCGCGTCACGAATTAGATGACGAGGCATTTGGCTACCTTAAGAGAGTCATAGTTACTCCCGCCGTTTACCCGCGCTTCGTTGAATTTCTTCACTTTTACATTCAGAGCACTGGGCAGAAATCAGAGACAGTCAGCGCCCGCAAGGGCCATCTGTCTCCTCTGTTTTAATTAGACAGTCGGATTCCCCGAGTCCGTGCCAGTTCTAAGCTGACTGTTTAGCGCCGGCCGAATCCGCGCCACCACCACCACCACCCAGGGGCAGCGGCGTGTACGCGTGCGACACACGCAGCTGCAACGATTCACAAGATAATTGGAACACTAGCCGAGCTCCATCAATTCCTCGTAAGAAACTAATGCCACACTGCATGGAACCAACCACGCTTACTTCACGCTACAGCCCGACCGGCCCAGTCCTTAGAGCCAATCCTTATCCCGAAGTTACGGATCTAATTTGCCGACTTCCCTTACCTACATTATTCTATCGACTAGAGGCTGTTCACCTTGGAGACCTGCTGCGGATATGGGTACGATCTGGCACGAAATTCAAATAGCTTCCCTCGGATTTTCATGGATCGAGCAAAGCGTACGAGACACCACAGGAACCGTGGCGCTTTACGGAAAAAAAACACACAACGTCCCTATCTCCGGCTGAACCGATTCCAGGGAGTCCGTTCCTTAACCAGAAAAGAGAACTCTGGCTCGGGCTTTCCTCAATGTTTCCGAGTTCATTTGCGTTACCGCGCTAAATTCTCACAATGAGAATTCATCTCCGTGTCCAGGTACGGGAATATTAACCCGTTTCCCTTTCGATCAAACACATCAGCGCATTCTGGACGATTAGTGCAATCTCCATCACTCCTATGTCTTTTATTCAACGGCACTAGCCAATATCTTAGGATCGACTGACCCACATTCAACTGCTGTTCACGTGGAACCCTTCTCCACTTCAGTCTTCAAGGATCTCACTTGAATATTTGCTACTACCACCAAGATCTGCACCAATGGAAGCTCCAACCGGGCCTACGCCCAAAGTCTTCAACGCTAACCACTGCGACCCTCTTACTCGTTGCGGCCAGGTTCGCTCTCTCTCGCGCGCAAACACAAGCCCACGCAACGGTTGAGTATAAGTCTTCCGCTCAAGCGCCATCCATTTTCAGGGCTAGTTGATTCGGCAGGTGAGTTGTTACACACTCCTTAGCGGTTTCCAACTTCCATGGCCACCGTCCTGCTGTCTATATCAACCAACGCCTTTCATGGGGTCTAATGAGCGGAAAGTTTGGCACTTTAACTCAACGTTTGGTTCATCCCACAGCGCCAGTTCTGCTTACCAAAAATGGCCCACTTAGAGTACACATTCAATGTCTGTGCTTCACGTTCAAGCAAGCAAGACGTCATACCCATTGAAAGTTTGAGAATAGGTTGAAGACGTTTCGTCCCACAATTCCTCTAATCATTCGCTTTACCGAATATAACTGCGCGTGCGCGCGTACTCCAGCTATCCTGAGGGAAACTTCAGAGGGAACCAGCTACTAGATGGTTCGATTAGTCTTTCGCCCCTATACCAAAGTCAGACGATCGATTTGCACGTCAGAATCGCTTCGGACCTCCACCAGAGTTTCCTCTGGCTTCATCCTGCTCAGGTATAGTTCACCATCTTTCGGGTCCCAGCATATACGCTCTACCTCCGCCCTATTGCTGCTAGCAGCAACGTGTGGACGGGGCTATGTTGCGCCACACATGAAACCACGTGCAGCTCACATATCAATTATACCTAACGATAATCTTTACTTTCATTATGCTTTTTGACATTTCACAGGTTTACCACCCAATAACTTGCGTATACGCTAGACTCCTTGGTCCGTGTTTCAAGACGGGTCAGATAGGTGATTAACGTTCACACCGAGATGTACCGTGTAACGTTGCCGTTACACGCATAACACACCCTATACAACTCCACCAACCAGTATCAACTGATCAAGTCGCGCAAGCGACCACATGTAGATGCATAACTAGTAGAGAGTATAGGCGCATATTAGCGAGCGCAAGAGAACACACACTTCATCTAAGACATATTTCAGGTGTCATTTAGGATTCCAGCTATTACATTTTCAATAACTAGTCCACTGAATAACTCTTAAATATGCTGTAAACGAAGCTCTCGATGCATACCACCGGTAAATACACCAATCTAAATTTAGCACTTCAAGCTCCTACAAACGAGCACGCACGCAACGTGCATGAACGCGTGCAAGAGTTGCTAAATTGAATGGTTGAATACCGGCAAGTTTCGTTAACTCTATCCGTTTCCATCCCAGCGGTTTCACGCCCTCTTGAACTCTCTCTTCAAAGTTCTTTGCAACTTTCCCTCACGGTACTTGTTTGCTATCGGTCTCGTGGTCGTATTTAGCCTTAGATGAGGTTTACCACCCTCTTTAGGCTGCAATCTCAAGCAACCCGACTCCAAAGTATAATCCTTCGTAACGCCACTGCACCCGTACAGGTCTAGCACCTTCTATGGACTGTAGCCCCGCTCAAGGGGACTTTGGGTGTAGCAGTACGTGACGATCGACCATACCTATACGCTACATTTCCATATAGTGTACATGGTTATCTACTGGATTCAGCGCTGGGCTCTTTCCTTTTCACTCGCTGTTACTCGGGAAATCCTCGTTAGTTTCTTTTCCTCCGCTTAGTTATATGCTTAAATTCAGCGGGTAGTCACGACTGAGTTGAGGTCACAAATGACGATGTCACGCATACATAGCGCCGCCGTGATGTCACTCACTTCTTGCTAATTCTCTTTACACACTTAAGCTGTGCTGCTGCTGCTTGCTGCTCACCAGTTATTTTATATGTAAAAAGAATTTCTCGCAACTATGTATGACAATAATTGTAATAAAAATTTACGTGTTTGCTACTACTATTCATGCCACGTACGTGTATCTTGCATACGCCGTATCGCCTCAAACACATAACTTTTATTACTCTTATTTTTACTCACTTATTAGGGGATAATTTCAACCATTCATCTTGTTTTGCAATTATCACCTAACGCTTTCTTCTCCAAATTAAAGCGCACACTCCCTTCCCTCCATCACCACAATCATCACTCACCACCATCATTGATCCAATCAATCAAGCATTCAATCACTTCACTTCAAATAACCCTTCAACAAATCAATGTACTCGCAATGAACGATTATCCGTAGTAAAATGATTGAACTGAATTGGACTGTCGTTGATGGTGTGGCGAAAGTGAGTGGACGATGAAGTGAGTTGCTGGGCACTTTTCATTGGTACTTTCTTCTTCATTGACCCTCAACCAGACGTACCACTGGGAGTGAACCCAATGGTGCAATGTGCATTCGAAATTTTTGTGCTCAATGCGTCTGCAATTCGCACTAATTATCACAGCTAGCTGCGTTCTTCATCGATCCACGAGCCAAGTGATCCACCGCTAAGAGTTTAAAAGTTTCTCCTTTCTCTTGTATAGACATGTTTACGTGTGTGTGTGTGTGTGTTTTGTTATTTTGTTGGTAGCATAACTAGCTTAAATGCTTATTAAGTCTACTTAATTAATTAATCGAGCAACTATTAATTAAGCTATCGCTCCATCCTCATTGTTATCGACGGTCAGGCGACAACTCAGATAGAGTATAGACACCAACAAGCATCACCGTTATTACACGCAATGCTGCTGCTGCTGTTGTTGTTGTTGTGATGAGAAGAAGCTCTCGATAATGATCCTTCCGCAGGTTCACCTACGGAAACCTTGTTACGACTTTTGCCCGGTTCAAGCCACTGCGATTAAAGCGATTTCCACCAAAGAATCTCCACCTCGAAAGGCATCGAAACAGCAGTCCCCGCTTTTCTCGAAACGGCTCAGTCCCGGGCAGCGACGGGCGGTGTGTACAAAGGGCAGGGACGTAATCAACGTGAGCTGATGACTCACATTTACTAGGAATTCCTCGTTCAAGGGAAATAATTGCAATTCCCGATCCCGATCACGGAGGATTTTCAACGGGTTACCAGTACCTTTCGGCAATGGTTACAGCACGCTGATTCCTCCAGTGTAGCGCGCGTGCAGCCCTGGACATCTAAGGGCATCACAGACCTGTTATTGCTCAACTTCATGCGGCTAAACACCGCTTGTCCCTCTAAGAAGTTGCCTGAACAGCAGCAGTAGCAATTCAGGAACTATTTAGTAGGCTAGAGTCTCGCTCGTTATCGGAATAAACCAGACAAATCACTCCACCAACTAAGAACGGCCATGCACCACCAACCACCGAATCATGAAAGAGCTCTCAATCTGTCAATCCTCACGGTGTCCGGGCCAGGTGAGTTTTCCCGTGTTGAGTCAAATTAAGCCGCAGGCTCCACTCCTGGTGGTGCCCTTCCGTCAATTTCTTTAAGTTTCAGCTTTGCAACCATACTTCCCCCGGAACCGAAAAACTTTCGTTTCCGGGAAGCTGCCCGTCAAGGCGTATTTACCGCCAACGGAACGCTAGTTGGTATCGTTTACGGTCAGAACTAGGGCGGTATCTGATCGCCTTCGAACCTCTGACTTTCGTTCTTGATTAATGAAGACATTCTTGGCAAATGCTTTCGCAGTCGTACGTCTCGCTACGGTCCAAGAATTTCACCTCTCACGCAGCGATACGAATGCCCCCGTCCGTCCCTCTTAACCATTATCTCAGATCAGAAAACCAACAAAATAGAACCGAGATCCTATTTCATTATTCCATGCACGAGTATTCAGGCATTAGCCCGCGTTGAGCACTCTAATTTTTTCAAGGTAAACTTGCTAGCCACCATGCGCAGCGCAGTGAAGGCAACGCACGGAAAACTGGCAACAGTGTAGCCTAGGAGCCCAGTTCTCATCCAATGGATGGACCAGGTCCTAAGACGCAGATCCAACTACGAGCTTTTTAACCGCAGCAATGACGATATACACTTTGAGAGCTGGAATTACCGCGGCTGCTGGCACCAGACTTGCCCTCTCATAGATCCTCGTTAACAGGTTTAAATTTTACCCATTCCGATAACCGGCCTCAAAGAGAACGGTCTCGTTATTTTTCGTCACTACCTCCTCATTCTGAGAGTGGGTAATTTGCGCGCCTGCTGCCTTCCTTGGATGTGGTAGCCGTTTCTCAGGCTCCCTCTCCGGAGTCGAACCCTTATTCTCCGTTACCCGTTACAACCATGGTAGGCACATAAACTACCATCGAAAGTTGATAAGGCAGACACTTGATAGATATGTCGCCGGTGCAAGACCATGCGATCAGCAATAGCTATTCAGAGTCACCAATCTGAACGGGTGGCCAGCAGCAGCAGCTGATGACCACCCCATTGGTTTTAATCTAATAGATGCGCTCGTTCAAACAAGTCGGAGCTTTGGTGCATGTATTAGCTCTAGAATTGCCACAGTTATCCACGTTGGACAGTCAACATCAAGTACATTATAGCTGTTATAATGAGCCGTTCGCGGTTTCACCTTTATAGGTTTATTTGAACTTAGACATGCATGGCTTAGCCTTTGAGACAAGCATATAACCGCCGACAGAATCAATCGGGGAGATGATGCACGCGCTCTGCGCTCTCGAACAGCCACATCAGCTGGCAACAAGTAAGCAGCATGACCATGCCGATGACCACTGCCACTGCTACCACTACCTCAGTGATAATTGAATTTCTCGCTTCAAAATTCACTTCACCATTGTAGCAAACAGTAGCGTAGCATCGCCACACTACCACTGTCACTTGTTGCCCTGTTGCGCCGTGTGCAGTTCGTCCATTCATCATCAATCCAAATTTCTCGCTTTTTTCTCCACCAAAAACTCAATCCATTCTTTCGCTTATCAACAACAAAACTTCACTTTGCGAAACTTTTCACCTCTCAAGCTTAAAACATCGTAGAACTTCACACATATACAACGGAGCATTCCACCACTCTTTCTTCGAATGTCACATCTCGCCAGAGACAGTTCGTGATCCTAACACAGTGTACACGTATGTCGTCATCACTGTTAGAATCACTTGAATTTTTTAGATTGCACGCCTGCTGAAACTTTCATTTCACGAGACAATCCATTGCTCAAGTTAGTGAAAACTTCAAATTTCAATTTCAAATTTCAATTTAAATTTTCCACTAACAATACATCTACTTGAACCTCTCTATTAACGTCACAGCATTTCACATTTAAAATTTTAATTTAAAACTAATTCAAATTTTAACTTATTTTTAAATTTCGATTTATTTCCCATTTCTCCATTTTACACATTTTTATCGAACTTTCTCTCTTTCTCTCTCTTCTATTTTCCATTACTTAACACTAAATGCTAATTTTTGGTGTTTTTTCGTGAAATTTCAACATTTTTTTTCAAATTTTACATTTTTTTAAATTTTACAAAAAAGCATAGCTATTATTAAATTCCATGCTCTTTTGCTTATCTTTTTAAGGAATAATTATGATGATAGCGATAGTAATAGTGATAGTGATAACTTATCACTATCATCATTATCATCATCATTATCATTATTATTATTATTGTCATTGTTATTGTTATTGTTTGTAGTTTTTGCTGGAAAAGAAAAAAAGGGATGTATGTGTATATACATATGTATACGTATGAATATATACATTGTAAGAAATAATATAACAGATGGATAGATCGAAAGATAGGCAGAGACAGTGTGGGTACGTCTGTATTAATGCAACCTCCCTTTCTCTCCCGCTTTCTTTCCTTATATGAGAGAGAGGATGGAAAATGACGAGCATCGTTAAATAGAGAGAAAAAAATAAGAAAGAATAAGAGGAAAAAAGAGAGAAAGAGAAGTGAGTGAAAAGGGGAAAAAAGCGTGGGAAAATGAAAAGAACAGGAGTAAAGTAAATGCATGCATATGAAAAAAAAATCTCTGTACATAAATGCTAGAGGTCTGTGTGTGTGTGTGTGTGTGTGTGTGTGTGTGTGTGTGTGTGTGTGTGTGTATGTGTATGTGTGTGTGTGTTCTTTATCAGTATTCCGTACAGTTGCTCCAGTGCGTGGGATCGCTGTTATCGGCGTGCTGGAAGGTTACCGGAATATTGCAGAAAGAAGTTCAATTTGTCTTAAATGAAGGCTAAGGCAAGGTGTGAGGTGAAGTGAAATATGCTCGGGGAAGTGGCTGGACAACTCAGTGACCACTTGTTTGAACGACTTTCCAGCATTAGGGAACGAGTGAGACGGATGCTGCATGGAAAGAGTTCATCTCGTATCGTTAATGGTTCAGCAGCTTTCCCAATGATTTGTCATTTTCCAAGTGTTAGCAAGCGTTAATTGCTTTTTTGAATAATGTCTACTGCATTTCTTGGTCAGAAATGGCTTCCGAATTTTTCATAGTACTGTAATTAAAGGGACGGAAATGAGAGGATTGTCATGCATGGTATTCTTCATGGTTGACGTATATCTAGAATATTTCAATTGCAGCAAAGTCCTTTACCGGTTCCGTGACGACGTTTACGTCAGCCATGCAATGGCGACTTTGTCCGGCAACCAAAATATTTCATAGCGACCGATGTTCATATTCTTGCCGCGAGCCTTCTACAACTGAGAAGAGCTCCACCGATACCTTACATTACATGAAGTTCGCAACAGTTGAATGCTAGCATTCATTCTTTGTACATTAGGTACGGTCGCATTAGTTGCAGTGAGCAAAAGCTGAAGTTGATCGAGCTTAATATGCAAATTTCTTACAAAATGCATTTCTTGAAATGCAAATCGGGATGAGTTGAGTTTCTTGAACAATGTTCGTTTGAATGTTTGAATTGGTTATTGTTGGGAAAATGTCGCTCGCTGGGATGTGGTTGTATCTGGTGATCAGTGTCACTGCGTTGTTGGTGCCATTGATAAGGGCGAACCACGTCGTCCCCCCACGCCATTTATCACTTTTCATACAGCAGCACTGGCATAATAATGTATGCATTTGATGTTGGAAGTTGTATTTCCAATTCTGTTTCCATGAGACTATTTTTGAAGCAATGTATGCATTGATGACAGAGTGAGGCTAAAGAAGCATGAAATCAGTAAACGAGTGGCGGCACTGTCTTGGGAGTGGACCTTAAAAAATGTGGTTGGTCAGTAAAACTACAATATAGGACTTGATGTTGCAGATATCAGAGATACATCAGTTAAACGGTTGCAAATATTCTGAAGTGAAAGTAGAGGCCGTCAAGAAAGTCTTTGTCATCGTTAGCAGGTCGAATTGGTGCAACGAGGTGATCAAAGTGGTGTTTGGCGTAAGTGCCGAAGCAAGGAGAAATAACACGAATGTTACTGCATGGGCTATGCCATACAACTATACTGGGTCGGTGGACTCGGTGAGTAATTTAACATAATCCTCTCAACGTGTGACGACTGAATATTGTTAGTGAAGAGAGGCGTCATGCCAGGCCCCTAATTAGGCATAATTGTTGTAGATCGCAGTTGCATCAGGGTTACAAGGATTGGATTATTGTTATAAGATTAAAAGTTCAAAGTCATTTGTGGAAGAATGTGATTGATAGACTTTATTCCACCTCGGGAAACATTGCAGCGCAGCAGGTGCCTAGATAACGTGTACTTGTATAACGCGAGCAGACCTGCTTATGGGCTAGCGAGAGTTGATTTGCTTTGCGGCGCAAGACGACCACGTTTGGAGAGAAGCATTTGGAAACGATCTATTGAGGAATATGAACAGAAGGAGCATCCTCCGCTCACAGGTTTTGTTAGCTACTCGAGTCAATTCCCATACTGCCTGGTGGGAACGTCTAATGTTCAACTCACTTTATTATTTCACTGACTCGTTTTTTTAGCTTCTATCGACAGAAGCAACGGAGGCACTTTCGTTATTACAATTGGCGTATTGTTGTACGCCGTGTTTGGACTGTGTTTTCTGGCTGCTAATTTGGCATACATATTCAGAATATTCATTGTTTATGACTCATCAACTATCGATAAAAGACCGGGTTAACTTTTTAACTGTTGGGAACATAAGCGTGAAATGTGTGTGTGTGTGTGTGTGTGTGTGTGTGTGTGTGTGTCTGTGTGTGAGGGAGATAGAGAGAACATTACTCCTTCGAGAAGATATACCATTTTTGAATCAAGCAATGCGTTAGCTTTTTTAGCATAAATACTTCGGGTAAGAAGTCGACTAAGAGCAATGTTCACTTCCCGGGAGAGGGTAAAGGAAAACAGCAGAAAACAAAGAAGAGATATATGGTAATTGAGTAGCTTTCAGGACAAAGACAGAGTGCAAGTGGCAACAAAATCAGCAAAATGCTGAAGATAGCACTAAATGCAATGAAAGCGAAGAAGAGTTCACGAAAAAATAAGGGAGGGAAAGTGTTCAAAGCATAAATTGCGCCAAACGAGTGAGTACAAGCGACGGTACAGCATTTAAAAGCAGTGAATGAATTTGCGATCCAAATTTTGACTTTTGTTTTGCTTTGCGTCATACATGTGCATATGTAATACAAATTTTATTCTATATTTTTCTCTGGTACTACTTGCAGTACATTATTGAGTTTTAGAATTCAGATATGAAATCATAGTAAGAAATGGATACTATCAATAAGCTTCCACTACTTCCGCTTTCCGTACCTCTGAGCGTCTCCTTCGTAGTGTAAATGAAAGTGTAGCAAGTATGTAAGGGTATTTGAATATATACATACCGTGGTAATTGAAAGAGAGAAGGCAATGAATTAGCTTCATCGTTCAATGTTGCGACTATGTTAATTAGTTAATGAATATATGTATTTGGAGAATAATAATTCAGAAGTTGTCAATCAGCTGAATGAAGTATGAATAGATCGAAGATCTAGTGCTAAATCTCGATTTTCGCGCTGATAAAATCACTTTTATTCATGAAAGGAAATAATAATTCATGAAAAAACTGAAATGAATTTCCGTACTAAGCTGCAGGAAAAATCTGGAAATGTTGAATCTCGATGGAAACAAGTTTCGCTGAAGCCATACGTATTAGCAGCCTTCAATTCCTAAAAAGAATGCCTCGGCAAACGGAAAAAATGTCGTACTGATTACATATGAAATAATGACTCCAGACTTGCGTTATCGGTTTTCAGGAATTTAAATAGCATACGAGAGTTTAGCGATGAACAATTGGAAATAAGAATACGATTCTCATATGAATTTCCTGCACCATTTTTCGAAAATTAGCATTTAACGAAATAAAATTTAGCAAGTAGGTCAAATAATTGCTCCTAGATTTTTCCGTATTTCGTCGCAAAAGCTATTAAATCACTCAAGCAAACTTCATTGCCTTAGTCTATTAACATTTAACTCAGTTTTGAAAGCAGAAGCAGTAGTAGTAGTAGAAGGCAATTAAGTTAAATTAAATAAATGAAAGTTATGAGAGGTGATATGGTTAACAGAGAGGGAAAGAAAGAAAGAGAGAGAGAGAGAGAGCGAGATGCATGATAAAGGATGTAATGATTTGTTGCAAAAAGTAAGTTTATTGAAGTATCGAAAAGTTGGCATGTGATATGGAAAGAATTGAGGAGAGAAACATTGACAATGTAGCTAGCTAGGACTGCAAAATATCCTTAGTAGAGTAGAAGCACGTTGTATCAAAAGAAGCATTAGCGAAATTAAAAAACAATGACAGAAATGTTTGGAATCGATTCCGCCGCTGCTCACTTTTTGCTTGCCTCTAGCTGTCATACCAAAATTTTTGCCCGGAGGGAAGCCTAGTGTAGCAAGGAGTGCGTGAGAATGGAATATTAATTGGACAATTCACTTTTAATTTAATGCACAGAGGAGAATTTAGTAAAATGTGTAGATAAGTTTGCGAATAGCTTAGTTTCCATGATATGCCAAACAAAATTCCTGCTCACTGTTGCACCTAGGCGGCACATGACTCCAATGAAACAGGTTTTAAATGTTGTGTAATTTGGTGTCACTCGTCTTTCATTGGAATAAATTTGAACTGAATGCCTTCTCTATTTTTGCTTCAATGCTACTTTTTGTTATGGAAAGCAACTGATAACCGAATTCTAAAGCGGCTTGCTTATTCCAATTTGACCATTCCTTTTCGTCTCTTTTTCATTTCGGTTAAAAATGCCCCCTGCACAATCAAATCAATCCACATCTGTTCATTACCGTTTGTTTATTCATTACATTATTACTACCACAAGATGGTTGACTATCTCGTTCACTGACACGCGAAAAATTTTCGGCATTATTTAAGCAGGTGTACGGTATGGCCACTCTTTCCGAATAGCATGCTTTATTTCACTTTTATCCAAAGAAGTTTGAAATGTTCGCAGCGAGCAGTTCATAATCTTTTCTTTCAGAGTGCACTAAAGAGTAACGACCCACAGCATCAGCGTTATTTGCAGACTAACTATAGTAACCTCAGTCTACTGTTGAAATTTGTTAACGGAGAAACGCGGATAGATGGCTTGAGCCTCGAGGATGTTTAAGTTGAGGCAGCTCGCTGTGTGTCTGAATCTGAATGGGGTGTCTCGATGCACTCAGCGGCTACTGTGAAAAACTAGCCCTTCCCATCGCTCCAACTCATTTCTCTCCCACTTCATTTCCACATCTGCAAGCAGAGTGGTGGATGATGGTTCGATCCACTTTCTTTTTTTAAGTTGAGCGCGACAATTTCCTGATAAAATGCACCGCTGAAAGACGGAAGAGATCAGAGAGCAAGCGACAAAAGTGCTGCCACTGTTTTATCCATACACACAAATATGTTTATGAAGTGAAAGGCGGGAATAATACCTTCGAGTCAATGAGCTCGGTAAAGCCTAGCCTATCGAAAATATTTGATCATGCTTTGCTTGGCGACACTCCTCGACAAAAGCTCCCGCAACGAGCACTTCTGTAACAGAGCCCTTCGTTCGGTCGCCGCGTCAAATTGTGATTTGTTCGTTGCTGTCAGGAATTTGACGAAATATACAATGCCTCACTGTCGCCACTGACAAACACAAACCAACTACTAGTCAACTTGTTGCGGCAATTTACCACTCACTGTGAAAACTAAATTCTTGCAGGTAACACGAATGAAACTCGCAAATGGAAGTGAAGAGCTGCAAATGCGTACTCTTCAGGGTGCAAAAAATGATGTGGAAGGGGCAGCCAAGCAACCAGTTAGTGAACCAATCACCACTCACTGCGATCACGGGTCACGTCGACGGTTAGTCTCTGGCAACAAGGCATATTTGGCCCCAATTCAGCTTATTCAATTATCCATCAACTTTTAGGACATCCTGTGTCGTTTTCCACTTCAATTGATTGTCGTCTTCTCTTCTGACCAAATTTTTTCCACTCGTAAATCCCCTGAGAAAATTTCTTTCCAGAAGTCGCTCATCATCCGAAGAGATGCAGTACATTTTACCTCAGCAATCACAACAATTATTTAATTCTAAAACGGTTACTTCTCAGCAGTTGTTCAACATTTTCAGAAAGTTTTTTGACAAAAGTTATTTGATAAAAACGAATTGTCCATTATTTCCTGTCGTCGCTCTCTTACACATTTATTTTCCATGGCTCCATTGTTAGAAGTTACGTTATTAGGTAATAATCTGTCGTACCTCTGCCATGATACGCATATGGAAGTAATTTGTAGCGTAAGTAACGAATAATGAACACATTTAGGCGTGCTTGTCAGGAGAGGACGACTGCACGGACAACTCCCAACCATTGATCGTTGGAAATGAAGGTCCATCTGTGGTCGCCAAAGCCATAGTTTGTGTTATCGCCTTCATTATTATGGCTATTTGCTTGTGTTTTCTTTTCATATAAACTAAGTATTTGTTTATCCCTCATTTCTCTACCGACCGTTTCCAGTTGAAAAACCAACTACTATTATATGGCGCAATACTGCTTCACTTTTTCATCAGTAACATATAACATTTCACATTGATCGAACAAATTTGGCAGTGATCAAACGTAGTTCTTCAATTCACAGTAATTGACACTAAATGCATTCAGTGTTGTCACAGACATTCAAGATATGTATTAAAGTTACGCACAAAATTTGAGAAAATTACCACAATACTGCTTAGTTCCAAGTCACCAAAAAACTTTAAGGAGTATATGAACAGCCATCTTGTATAGTGTGTTGCTACATGACAAGTAAAAACCCATGCAACTTGTTGTATGCTGTTCTAGTAACAGTACTGCAACCATTAAAGGTTAGCAAATCACAATGCTCGGTTCACAAGTCCATTCACAGAACATACAGCGTAATCAGAATGAAAATGAATAACTTATTAAAATGAGTTGTTCCAATATGCGCAGCTCATTTAAAAACAACGGAAAGCACGATAAATATATCCACGATAGGCATGACAATAGATATTTGAAAAAAATTTTTTGAAATAAATTCTAAAAGCTAAGGTTAGTTGAAATATGGCACGAAAATGCAGCTCAGTAGACTATGATTGGTTAGCGACTAAAGTGGAGCGCGAGTATAGCCTGAGTCGAGCATGAACATTGTTGGTTTTATGCCTTCTTTGTTTCCTAAGTAAATTAATTCCATTACGATGAGTGAAATGATGAAAAAAATTAATCCGGAAAGAAACACGGTGACATCATGTGTTAGATTTGGATGTATTGTTAAGAAAAGTTCCAGCTGTTTAGTTGTCCAAACACTTTCTACCCATGTTGAATAAACTCCTGAATGCATATCGTACCCTGCAATTATTTAATAGCACTAAATTTGCGTGGATAAATCATCAGCAGTGCACGCAAATTGGGATTTCGGCAGCAGATAGCATGAAATAAATCAAGGATAACAAAAGCCCACAGTGTTAAACCTGTGTCCAGTAGGAGGAAAAAAGAATTTCTAAAAAAATACCATCTAATTTGAAGGCCGGAGATTCCGCAGCTGTTGTATATAACGAATTACGATAACATATAAACTTTCCATCTTCTGGATCAAACTGCCACGTATAATGATAAATCTACAAGATATTTCCCTTTCGAAAGACTGCTCACTATTCATTAGTATTTAATATCATACTTTTATAAACTGGAAGAGGTGTATGAATGTACAACCCTAAGTGTAATGGTAGTTACCCTGCTCCTAATTATGCATTAGAATCATTATGTACATATATAAAACGTTAAGATCAGATGCTGCTCTACATGTGATGACACCTCACTATTCATATTTCATATTAAAAACTTCAAGTTTTTCAAAAAAGACTCCAAATTGGGAATCAATCGTTGGCAGTATATTTTTAAATCGTAAGAAATTCTGAGCAACAAGACAATAAAGATTGCATGGAAAAACCATTCTGCTACCTTGTGTTGCTTATTTAAATCCTCACACTGACCACGATCAGGAACATTAACGGCATTCTTAGATCCAAGAACATTAACAATTAACATACTCATCAGAACACGAATTAAAGAGTAGTTGTTTTTTCCTACCGATATATATGTTTCTTTCGCTGTAAAGTAATTTTCAGTTTATGGGTTTATGTATGTAAACATCCATCATATAAAATAATAAAGTCGAAAAGGATATAAACATAAGGAAAAAAACTAGTTTGAACTAACCGTAATGTTCGAACTGATTGTCGCCTTTCGTGATACTTTTGAAGAAGTTACAAGTATGCCAATCAGGATATTTCAAGAAACAATCCAGAAGAACAGATACCTATAATAAAGCACCTATTAAAAGTACTATGATCCATAACACGGAAAAACTATGCTAATATCATGAGCAATCATTGCTTACATATAATTCGTCTATATCATACTGATTGAATAAATCGGCTTCTGTTTCATTACCACCAGTGAGGAAGCCTACTACAGCTCCTATAATAGCACTTGCCGCAGCAATAACTTGATTTTTTAGTTTAGCAGTTCCATTGTTGAATACGTTTTGGTCCTCTAGCGAATTTATGCGGCTGCAAAAATATATCCTTACTGATAGAAAGCCAATTTTTTTTTGCCCTTTATTATTTTAGATCTACTAATTTTGCCTTCACAAGTGTGAAAAAAAAGACACTTTTATTAGGTAACTAAACAATTCATTTAACTAACTTGTAAATATATTGATGACCAAAGGGTCGGAGAATGAAACCAGCTATGTCACGTTTTCCCTTCAAAAATGACTGATAAGAAGAAGGTGGTAGCGGATCCTTACTCTCGATGCTTATTTTACCACCTGTTTTATTTTCATCATTTCTGGAGTTCCCTTTCTTAAGAGACAACCAAGCTGCATCTAGCAAAATTTGCACCTAAAATGAAACAGTAACATTTATCCAGCCGTATGAAAATATAGAATAAGAATTCATCCCACACTAATAAATTACTAAAAACCATAGCTCAACTTAGGAGAAACCTAATCTGATCTACCTATCCGTTGTAAAATGACATAGGTAATACGTTACGTGTTTTGCCCACATCTTATTTTTAATAAAACATATTTGCTGCTCAACGCACTTTTAGTTTGCTTCCAGGAGTACTATAAACCTTCGAATCGATGTGAGCAGAAAATGTTGGTTCTGAGCCATCAAGATGTTGCACCTGCAAAGTAACAGTAACTGCAGATAATAAAAACTTAGCTAAATTTTTTTATTGCTAAAGCATTTTTCATCTTTGTTTTTATCGGCTGTGCAAATCCAGCAATGGCTCGTTGAGATGCTGTTACTCAATCTTATTATAACAGCCTTCCCCCAACATGCTTATGGTCTCCATGATTACCTCAATAAAACTGTCGATGTCTGTTAATCGGATATCTAGAGGAAATTTGCCTTTTATGATGTCATCAACTGTGGCACTACTTCCAATATAGCCCAGTGATTCCTGAAAATGCTTTTTTTTAATTATCTTTTGCACTTTATGACAACAATGTTTATTCACATTCACACATGAATCTATTATTATATTAGTTTAATTTAACAAACGGTACTGTAAGCATCCGCGATTGCAAGTTCAAGAACATACGCCGTGAAAAAAGGCAAAAATAATGGCTCGCCCATTGCGCTCTGCCATGGCTTCAAAATCAGTGGAATGATTTGCAATCGTTTTCGCAACTGCCAGAAGGCTAACAAGTGATGTGAGAGTAGATACTTCACCAACTGCTGCCTCTGTGAACGAACTGAAGGAATCCATCTACAACATTCTTAAACACTTCCTCTGTAGTCAATTCGATTTCTATTACTGTTCAAAATTATTCTTCCAACAACTATCACGTAAAAAAACAGAAATCAAAATATGTAAAATCATACTCTTGCAGCCAGGACCAAGATTTTGGGTTTGAACTTCTGCATAAATGCCGGAACCGTTGCAAACAAATTTTTGTCGCCCAATGGGTCACACAAAGGGATGCTGAAATTAAACGATGCAACCTGTAGCCTATACAAGTTTCAAGCAACAAAATCAAACGCTTTTCTGATTACTAACGATGAATCCGAAAAGCCATAAAACAGCTTCTGGCGTTGAAGACATATTTGAGCATTGCCTGCTGCCCGCATGAAATGTTTCATACGCCCTGAACAAAGTACAGTTCCTTTCAAATTCCTCCTGTTGAAAGCTTCATAGCACTGCAATAACACTTTTCAGATGACATATGCAAGATGCATTGAAATCCATGACATCTACGAACGCATAACTCAGAAACATTAGTGGTAACCCAAATTATTTCAAAATAGATGGTAAATATGTGTCGCAGCAAAGCCACTTACAAAGTTTCTGATAATGTCGATTTCAGTAAGATTTTCAATAACAAAAATCGGTTTTTTCCAACTGATGAATCGAAAACCTGCCGGCAACAATGCACCATGCTCATTCCACCAATTATCACACTTTCCATTGAGATTTGAAAAAAAGATAAAATTCGTAAACCGTTGAGTCGTTATAGGCAAACTAACAAACTATTACCTAGTAGTTACTTCAATTGATAAATTATGAACTTGAACGGAGAATATGAAATATCAAAAAGCCTACCAAACTGTTCATTGGGACAAAAGGCATCCTCCGAAAATCCAACATTCAGCCGTTTCTGATCAGTGACTGCGGACTCATTGCGTAAAAGTAGTACACCACGTATCCTATCATCCTTCAGTACTTTGATTATTCGCCTGCAACAGCAGCAGTGTGCAGTTGTTATAAATACTTTTCACTTCATTCCGTAATAACATCAACCAGAAATCACAAAATCTAACCTGAAACTTACTCATTTAGAAGGTATATGTCAAAAGCCGTAATAATGCGATCCAAGAAATGAAGACCTGCTATAATATTAATCAACTCATCAGCGTTATCTGCATAAACGATGACACCTTCGTTCCCTTCTTCTGCAGCTGAAACAGCAACAAATACAAAATTTCATAAGATATTCACTCTGATTAAGTTTCCTAGAGCGCCCCCTATATCTTCTTTTAAATGATGTATGCACTTACAACCACATCCGATTTCATGTGTTCCATTCAACAACCGAAAGCAGCTATATCTTCCACCAATTAAATCTAGATAGATCTGATCCGATAACCGTTCACCACAACTGATCGTCACTGAATGAATGAAGCTCTTTGAAGTTACATTCCTATATTAAAACGGCTAACATATACCTGTTTAACTCCAAGGATCCATACCACATCGCCTTAATTTCACCTTTCGGTAATCTACGAATCGTATTGAATACCTCTCTCCCACAGACTACAGCACATGAGTGTTTTTTTTTTGTTTGAAACCAGATTGTGAGGATAAGGGAAGTAGTACATTTGTGATTCTAGCAGTTGTTTTTCTCTGCTTTAAATAAAATCTAAACTTTTACGAAAATTAAATGTGAAAAGAAAACTAGCATACAGGAAACTACGAAGAGTAAAAATCGATACCAGTGTTTCATATTAATTCCCACTGCATCGACTGCATTACCCTGAAATGCAACGTTACCATAATGGAACGTGAAACACTGTAAACCACATACCACATCACATTTGACTCAAGAAAGAAAGCAGAGGTAGAAAAGTTGCTACTTAAAAATTTCCAATGTGAAAGACATCCTTGCATGGATGTAAGTAGCGGAATGGTGGAAAATTGATATATTTAAATGGGTAAGAAATTGTTGCGAGAATGAGAGGAGTAAGGGTACTTGATAAAATGCTCATGAAATATTTCAGGAAAATAAGGACATCGTCACCAAGAAGTTAGACCTAGATGATTCAGCCCGATCTCCTTTGAATAAGTAGATGAAGTGTGAGAGGCAGCAAACCGAAAGAGAACAACGTGGTGTGCAATTTACATCCCACCTTTAGAGGTTCTATTCGTGCGCGAGATCTCTCACCTCACCGTTCGTCACATTCGTGGGAGCGTGCTGTCAATATCCTTTCTGGATGGAACATTCCGATATCCTCAAGTAAACGACGACAACATCGGGTCGAGTGATCAAGTCGATTGATGTGAAGTTGGGAAGGAAAAGGAAGATCTACAATGCAAATCTTGCATGACAGGACGGAGACGCAGTGAGGAAATTCGAAATAATTCGAAAAAAAATTCGAGAGCAAATGTGCATCGTCTTTAAACTGTATGGGTACTTTCGGAATACACGTATTTACTTGGTTTCGTGTTGTAGGCAACCCGAAATAAAAGTTGTGCATGTCTTCAAGTTTGACGTGCATTCCTCTTCTTTTTACCTGCTAAGAAATGAAATGATCCCATCATATTTTCCATCGTCGAGCCAAGATGCGCGAGATACTTGCTTTGAGACGCGTTTTTGTAGTCGGGAATATTCACTGGTCTCACCGCATCGCGGGATTACTAAATCGCTGGCTGTCGTTTGAGGCGTTGCTCTGTCAGGACTGTAAGTGCTAGCAGCCTCGTTTATCGTCACTTTTTGCGTATACTACGTGAAACGCTGAAAAGGCTTTTTTGATCAGTTTATGTGCTCATTTGGTAATGATGTTTCCAGTCAGTATTTTAGCTTCCTTCCTTTCCTCCTCTTCCCTTTCTTGAAGAAGCGAGATACCTCCCTCTTCTTTCGCAGCTCGCACGGGCAGCGGTCAGCTGGGAAACTGTAGGTAGCGTCAACGTGTCGACATGAACTCTATTTAAAGCAATATATTTCAATCATACAATTTGAAATAATTTCAAAGTTTCGCTTGTACGACTGGTAAGCCTCAATGGAACAGCACTGTCATCGTTTATGACTTGTTGCTTTGTACTGTTTGAGTTAAGACGACTTATAGCAGTAATAATAATAATAATAATAATATAATAATAATAATAATAATAATAATAATAATAATAATAATAATAATAATAATAATAATAATAATAATAATAATAATAATAATAATAATAATAATAATAATAATAATAATAATAATAATAATAATAATAATAATAATAATAATAATAATAATAATAATAATAATAATAATAATAATAATAATAATAATAATAATAATAATAATAATAATAATAATAATAATAATAATAATAATAATAATAATAATAATAATAATAATAATAATAATAATAATAATAATAATAATAATAATAATAATAATAATAATAATAATAATAATAATAATAATAATAATAATAATAATAATAATAATAATAATAATAATAATAATAATAATAATAATAATAATAATAATAATAATAATAATAATAATAATAATAATAATAATAATAATAATAATAATAATAATAATAATAATAATAATAATAATAATAATAATAATAATAATAATAATAATAATAATAATAATAATAATAATAATAATAATAATAATAATAATAATAATAATAATAATAATAATAATAATAATAATAATAATAATAATAATAATAATAATAATAATAATAATAATAATAATAATAATAATAATAATAATAATAATAATAATAATAATAATAATAATAATAATAATAATAATAATAATAATAATAATAATAATAATAATAATAATAATAATAATAATAATAATAATAATAATAATAATAATAATAATAATAATAATAATAATAATAATAATAATAATAATAATAATAATAATAATAATAATAATAATAATAATAATAATAATAATAATAATAATAATAATAATAATAATAATAATAATAATAATAATAATAATAATAATAATAATAATAATAATAATAATAATAATAATAATAATAATAATAATAATAATAATAATAATAATAATAATAATAATAATAATAATAATAATAATAATAATAATAATAATAATAATAATAATAATAATAATAATAATAATAATAATAATAATAATAATAATAATAATAATAATAATAATAATAATAATAATAATAATAATAATAATAATAATAATAATAATAATAATAATAATAATAATAATAATAATAATAATAATAATAATAATAATAATAATAATAATAATAATAATAATAATAATAATAATAATAATAATAATAATAATAATAATAATAATAATAATAATAATAATAATAATAATAATAATAATAATAATAATAATAATAATAATAATAATAATAATAATAATAATAATAATAATAATAATAATAATAATAATAATAATAATAATAATAATAATAATAATAATAATAATAATAATAATAATAATAATAATAATAATAATAATAATAATAATAATAATAATAATAATAATAATAATAATAATAATAATAATAATAATAATAATAATAATAATAATAATAATAATAATAATAATAATAATAATAATAATAATAATAATAATAATAATAATAATAATAATAATAATAATAATAATAATAATAATAATAATAATAATAATAATAATAATAATAATAATAATAATAATAATAATAATAATAATAATAATAATAATAATAATAATAATAATAATAATAATAATAATAATAATAATAATAATAATAATAATAATAATAATAATAATAATAATAATAATAATAATAATAATAATAATAATAATAATAATAATAATAATAATAATAATAATAATAATAATAATAATAATAATAATAATAATAATAATAATAATAATAATAATAATAATAATAATAATAATAATAATAATAATAATAATAATAATAATAATAATAATAATAATAATAATAATAATAATAATAATAATAATAATAATAATAATAATAATAATAATAATAATAATAATAATAATAATAATAATAATAATAATAATAATAATAATAATAATAATAATAATAATAATAATAATAATAATAATAATAATAATAATAATAATAATAATAATAATAATAATAATAATAATAATAATAATAATAATAATAATAATAATAATAATAATAATAATAATAATAATAATAATAATAATAATAATAATAATAATAATAATAATAATAATAATAATAATAATAATAATAATAATAATAATAATAATAATAATAATAATAATAATAATAATAATAATAATAATAATAATAATAATAATAATAAATAAACAAATAAACAAATAAACAAATAAACAAATAAACAAATAAACAAATAAGCAAATAAACAAACAAACAAACAAATAAACAAATAAATAAACAAATAAACAAATAAACAAATAAACAAATAAACAAATAAACAAATAAACAAATGAACAAATAAATAAATGAATAAATAAATAAATAAACAAATGAACAAATGAACAAATAAATAAATGAATAAATAAATAAATAAATAAATAAATAAATAAATAAATAAATAAATAAATAAATAAATAAATAAATAAATAAATAAATAAATAAATAAATAAATAAATAAATAAATAAATAAATAAATAAATAAATAAATAAATAAACAAATAAATAAATAAATAAATAAATAAATAAATAAATAAATAAATAAATAAATAAATAAATAAATAAATAAATAAATAAATAAATAAATAAATAAATAAATAAATAAATAAATAAATAAATAAATAAATAAATAAATAAATAAATAAATAAATAAATAAATAAATAAATAAATAAATAAATAAATAAATAAATAAATAAATAAATAAATAAATAAATAAATAAATAAATAAATAAATAAATAAATAAATAAATAAATAAATAAATAAATAAATAAATAAATAAATAAATAAATAAATAAATAAATAAATAAATAAATAAATAAATAAATAAATAAATAAATAAATAAATAAATAAATAAATAAATAAATAAATAAATAAATAAATAAATAAATAAATAAATAAATAAATAAATAAATAAATAAATAAATAAATAAATAAATAAATAAATAAATAAATAAATAAATAAATAAATAAATAAATAAATAAATAAATAAATAAATAAATAAATAAATAAATAAATAAATAAATAAAGTCAGTGCCGTCCACTACTCATGCATTCATGCATACGTGCTATTGGAGAGCGGAAGTTGGTGTTCTGCATACACTCGCTCGCATATTCGAAAGAGAGTGCGTGAGGGAAGTGAAAATAGGAAGTGGTGAAAGCAAAGCTGTGATTGTGCGGAAAAGTTGAAGGAGAAAAGACAAGTTAAGGTAAATGAGAGGGAAAGAACGATAGAGCGGTTAGCAGAATGCTAAGTGCTAGAAGTTGATCGAATTTCTGAATCCAATGCAAATGACGACGAGCGATGAAATGTGAAATTTTTCCTGCTTGGAAAGGAAAGTTGTTCCATGGAGAAATAATGATGGGTCATTAGAGGGAGAACACACGAAGTGTGGCTTGTAAGATGAGAAAGGGAAGGATGGAATTATTTGGCCACGGTGTGCGCATTTAGCATATATGCCATTTCCACTACACATCTATATATGCATACGGTCGCAACGAAGTGTTGAGGCGCTCATGTAAGTGCTCCATAATTGCTTCCGGTTGACTCATGAACTATCGGTATATGGTTGCTATGGATGCAAAAGGACGCATTTTCGAGGGGATTAGATTGGATATATAAAGTGATCGCTTGGCTTTCGTGATGAATCAATCGGTCACTGCCACCACCCTTGACCATCGTATTATTTTGCATTTCTCTTCCGCATGCCTGCAATGCTTCCGGTTTACTCGTGGCATAATTCGATGCATTATTGAAAGGTGGAAAATTTTCCTGTCTCTTATAGAATCCGTGCCATTTCCTGTCATTCGCATTGCCACCAAGCTATTTCATTTCTGGTCACTGATCATTATGCGTATGGAGGGCTTCCCGATCTTCATTAGCATGCGAATTGAAGAACATATGCAACATTTTTCATCATTCCTTCTTCATTATCCTAAATTAGCGTTATCGCTTCTGTGTTTTGGAAAGAGTTGTTTTATTCTTAATGTGGCATTTTACACTGTAATACGAAATTTCGACGAAACAATGCTCGTACGTGCACAGGCATGCTCCGGTAATATCTATTTTTTACTCGGCCGTTTTTGCTTTATTTGCAGTTGCAGTTGTTTTGTTGAAAACCAAACTGATAGGATGAATGCTAATAAGGCAATAATGTAAACTTATGGGTGAAAGCTTACCGTTTACTGTTAATGTGAAATTAAATTTCGCAGTGCCAGAAGTGCATAGAAATACACACAGATTGGTTGATGTGGTTGAAGCCTCAAATATGTCCTAATGAATGGTAGATTTCCAGTCATCAATCAAAATACCTCTTAGTTACTCCATAATCCACTCTGTACATTTTTTCATCAGCGTGCTAAAATCGTTTCCAATATCAGACTCAATTCTTCAAATCACTTTTATTTTCTTTTTCTTGCACAATTTTTTTCATGCTCCATCTTCCATCTCTAAATGTTGATCGTACTACAGCAGAGCCGATAATACTGCATGCCAAATCTGATGCCCAGCAAGTTTATTTTCACACAACCGGATACGAATTCGGCCGATATGCAAATAATATGCAATGCAGCTGGGTACTAATGGGCAGCAACAGCAGCAAAAGAATTATGCTAACTATTCATGACTCCCACATTGACGATGCTCTGTTTTCGAAATGTGACGATTATTGCTCCGTTCACGATGGCAAGCTTTTTCAAAACCTAACTGTAACTTTCAAACACCAAAAGAACAACAAATAAGAAGGATTATTACTTCTTGCAGGCGACACATCCAAATCACCGGAAGTAGCGCGTTGGTGCGGTGATAAGCATCCGGATGAGATTACCAGTACCGCCGACTCGCTCTTTGTGCATTTTCACAGCGACGAGGCATTTCAGGGGAGAGGCATCAATATGTCCTTTATCGAATTCGGTAGTCTCTTTTAAAATGTGACTAGTAGTTCAAGTGCGCCATCTGTGTAGGTCATTTGTTGAAGCAGGTGACATTTTTGTTTATAGTCCACGATATTAGGGCCATCGTCGCACCAGAAAAATTACATTACATTTAGTATCTGATGAACATTGTGCAAAAATTATACCAATGATTTTTTATAAATTTTTTAAATGCCTCTTTATTACGAATAGCTTCCCTTCATAATATTATGACGTAACTCCAGCTTGAGAATAGCTGCATTAAGGACGGTATTTGAAATACATCAGTAGTAGCGTACACACATACAGTTGGTGATAATTTCTACTTGTTACCTTTCATTTACCTCATTTCCAGACACGCCAGGATGTCCCCCAGGATGGACTTCTAGTTCAGTAAGTCACTGTTATGTATTAAAGAGACCGAAACACGGTCTGACATGGTTCGAAGCGCAGAAAGAATGTAGTTTAGTACGAAGCAACCTGCTCACGTTGGCCTCTAACAACGAATATTCGTTTGTTGCAGGTAGCTCTTGATCAGATCTTATCAAATGAATTTAAAGCAAATTTTACTTTTGTGAATGCTAATAGTAAATTAATATATTCCAGCAAGTTATACAAAAAGCAAAATACTACCATGGACTGGTTATATCGACCATAGCAGTGAAGGCAAATTTATTCCCGTGGATCCCAACTCCGGACCTTGGCCAGAAGAGTTCGTAGATGGTCATTTATGCAACATTGAATACAGAAAAAATTTTGACCCCGGTACACCCGGTACTATTCTAATTTAAGCAGTTGCGAGAATCGTCCTTATCCATTAATAACAGATCGTTGGTGCTACATCAACGAGAGATTTAGTGAAAATACATTTAATGGAGACAATTGCACATATTACAAGCAGTAGCAAAATACTTTACGCAAATAAACTTGGGAAAATATTCAGTATCAATCTATACGGTACGAAAATATTCAATACTAATCTATATGGTACGAGAAAGAAATAATTATGCCATAGCCACTAATACCATCAGCATTTTGTTATGTCATAGAATAAAGATGCGGGAAGAAAGCCAGCTATTAAGATTACCCATAGTTTTAGTTTGCCGAAACTCGCACAAAATCCTCCCGGACAACAATGCGTCTATATGGATTGGAGTAGTAGGAAACGAAACATCTTGGCTGTGGATGACTGCAGAAATCGTCATGAATACATATGTAAGCGTCGTCGAGGTAACGTTTGACGATTAGCAATATTCAACTGTACGCGAATTGATCTAACAGAAGTACTTTCAGATGGCACTACGATTCCGTACCCTCCAAAACATGAAATCATACGTAGAAGCCTTGCGAAGTCCTTCATCAATTCCACTGTCTGGTTATTTATAATACTACTTGTTTTGCTGACGCTCATCCTACTTTGCTTATGTTACTTGAAGTGCAGAAAGCAACATGCGTTGTCACGTATTGGCAGTTCCGATGTAAACCAGCGCTTGGTTACGGGAATCGATGTGCAGCATGCTGCTACATCCACTGCAATACCACATACCGGGAGCTCCGAAATCCATAAAACTGACAGTGTTGCTATAAACAGTAATAGTGCTAAGACCGATGCAAGACTGCTTGCAACTGAAAACGCTTGTAATATAGTAGTAGGAGGAAGTTCATCAAGGTTAGTTGTCAAAAAAAGACTGAAGGAATATTTTTTGCTGTGAACAATTAGGTTATATTCTTATTACCAGATTCAAAACAAGCAGTTCATATTGAAAGTAAATATGCATGCATCGAAAAGAATGCAAAGAAGCAAGACTGAAAATAGATTTGATAGTAATTTACATGAACAGAAACAAAATCCGATAAATTTAATCAAATCGAACGTCATAACCGTAATATAATTACAGACAAGCAATACTAGAAAATACTCGGAGTCAAAATTCGCACTCGGTACAGCAGTTGAACCTGCAACGGATTGACTCAACACTTGTGACGACTGAACCACGTATAACTGCCCGCCAAGTGAGTGAGGAGTGCCTCTCTGTATCTAGTCGAAGCAAACAAAACCTACCATTTGGCGCACGGGAAAGTACAGTAGGTAGCACAACGAGGGAAGAAGCATTATTGAAAATACGACGTGGTGAACTGTTTGAACGTCCACATGTATCTGTTCTGGATCATACATCAGCGATTAGCCTTGATGAATTCTGGAACAAAAGTGAAATACCAATAATTAACAGGAATTAGTTGTGAAATCATGCATTCAGTGCCTCTCTTACACAAAACACAACTAACTTTCCTTTCTTTTTATTGTTTATTTAAAGCAGTCACTATTATTTGTCAGGTACACACTCACCAATTTGTCTTGCAATCTTAGAAATAGTTATCGTTTGATTAAACCAGCACTGAAGTACAGATAATTACATCGTGTAAAACTATGCTTCCATATAATGCCAACTCAATAGCCAATAAGGAGAAAACAATGCTAGTACAATAGTTTGAATAAAATTGAGATAACAGTGGAATGAACAGTAGCTAAAGTTCAGCATATAGTAGGAGGAAATTTTCAAGCAACGGAGCATATGACGGTTCATTTAAAGGAAAAAAAATATCATCATAAAATAGCGACTAAAATAAGAAACTAACGAATGCCTCATACGACGAAAGACAGAACGTCACTTTTACACATGAGACGCCTGTCAATGGGATAATGAGATGATGGCAATAGAATATGCCGGATGAAAGTACGGCCTTGCTTTAATCCCAGGAAACAACGCCAGTTTTCAACGAATCCGAGATCGTTTGGTGAACGCCATCTGTGCTGCTTCCGCCGGTAATCACGATGTTGCTAAAATATTTAAAATCTCAAAATGGGAAAAAAGAGTGAATTAAAAAAAAAAAGATTGTGATGCATGCAAGTTTTTAAAGGGTTTACATAGAAACAAGGCATGACAGTCCTACAAAAAAAACGCAAACTACTCATAATATATGAAATGCATGTATGGCTCTGAAAATTCCATTCATGTTTGCCAATTAGCTTATTAGCAATAGAGTTGCAACTAAAAAGTATATAGAAGCATACTAAGTCTTTGTTTGAATGAATTCTTAATTATGGACTTTCAGCCTTTCCATAACTTGCATCATCTACAACGTTCCACTACATAATTTTTTCAGAAATAAATGAAATAAAAGGAGTTAAATATGGCACGAGAATAATTGATGGTGCGCACTCTAAGCATGGAATGATACACGTTATAAAAGCTTTAAGTAAACCAAAGAGGAAGTATAGAAATAGGATTTCTTTATAAATTATAGGTTAAAAACGCTTCACTTTATGCAGATGATTCTATAAAGGTTACGTACAAGCATAGAATGCTACGCAACGAACCAAAGGAGATAATATCCCAGAATCAAACCCCACATCCATGTTTCAAATACTACTTTGATACTGCTAACTTGAAGTGGTCAACGAGTTCATAATTGATGAAATCTTAACTAAAAATGGGTAATAGATATGAAAACGAGCCAAATAATCAACGAATGTCTCGCCAATTGAGATTAAGTACACGTTCCATGCTGCGAACATTCCAAGAATGATGAATAAAAGCGCTGCGAGTCCATAAACAAAACAAATGTAACTGCTCAGGAGATTTGGTAGCAGTGAGCAGAGCAAGCCACGCCACGGTGCCAATGATAAATGCTGAGCACAATAGGGTACCGCTGATAAGCGCTGCAAAGACCAATATTTTATATACGTTTCCACATCCAAGTAACAAATTCATTTCTCCTAAAATGTTCCTAGAGCAGTTTACATTCCATCGCTGCTCAAAGTGCTCTAATGGTGGGTGACGTTAATGAGGATGCCGTTTAATGGCGACGACCCCTTCTAAAACAGCAAGAACTTGCTCGACACAAATTGCACTTCCACAGTGACGTCACGTATACACAAACGTGTGTTCTTCTGTGTATACGTACGTGTATACACGTGTTCTCCAAGAAAAAAACATTAAACTGAGCACGAGCTCATAATTTACACAGAAATGAAGTATCCTTGTTTGAACGACTGCAGTAATTAATCGACAGTATGTGTAGATTTGAACCTCTCGGAGATTTGGAAAAAAGTTCGCATTGAGCGACATAAGTTGTGTGTGTGTATGTGTTAGAATCATGAATTAGGACATGATGATACTGTATTGTCACTTTTCTAGTTATAGCCCACATCTACTAATTAACTAATGGCTTACATCTCTTGAATGAATTGAGAACGAACATGAACATATACATTACAGAATTAGTAGAAACAAACGTTGACAGAAGAAAAGTGTTCCCAAAAGGCCGTGTAGTTGGCAGCAAGTATGAAGCACTGCGAACACCATACATAGACGACGAATTGTAAGAAATAGCGATGATTATTGAGGCCTACACACTGATTGATCCACACGCAGTGATGATCCATATATAATACACAACGACCACAGAGTGAACAGTGGTGCGTCCCTTCTGGTTTGTGGTACCCGCAAGAAATGCATAGTGGTTCTTCATCGGACTGTAAATGGCGCCATTATTGGTAAAGAAAAGGAAAAGCAATACTGCAGTACAACGAATGCCGAAGAGCAGTTGAAAAGTTTACTTCGAAAGAACTTACAAATGCTGGTCGTCCAGGATCCACCGAGCATGCTTTCTGATAATGGAACACAATGCAAACGATTAGATATGCACCAACAGTGTAATACAGGGGGATAAGAAATGATGGCCGTACTTGCTGCTCGTACGGAAACAGGATAAGATATTCGCATCCAACAATTATTATCAATAAGAAATGTACAAGGCAGTACAAACCCTAAATCAAATATGACTCTTGAACATAAAACCAAAAAATGAGTCTACAGTTAACCCTGGCTACTCCTGTTGCTAGCTTCATTCTTATTTCTCTGTGGACCGTGGACTGCTTGTGAAAGTCAAAAAGCACGCGCAAAAATAGGAAAACAAATCTAGCAAATCTGCTTACTCGTCCTAATCCTGTCCGAATGAAAGCATTTAAAAATCTGATGTAATGTAAGTTGATTACGGAAGGCGCAGCCGATATCCCTGAGACGACGAAGTGGCGTGACCACAAATGAAACTTCAGCATGTGCCGACGATGTGCGGTGTTACTTATCCTCCCTATCCAAACGAGCCGAACCAATGCCTGAACACAAAAGACACAACACGAGCATTCATTTCCATTCTCAAAGACATGATGTATCTATAACTTATTAAATGCAAATGTAAGCTAAATGATCGACTGATTAGTGCAAAATTCCACACCATCCCCAGATGCCCTAAGAGCAACCATCAGAGTTGAATATGTACGTCTCCGGTAGTTGTCCGATATCGGAACAAGCTGATTTACTGATTTCGGACATGAATCCTCTAAATCTCGACAGGTCACATTTACGAGTGTAGCCTTCTCCTCTTCATAAGCACACACCTCTCTTAAACACAACCATAGCTCCAGGAAACTCTGTTACAGAGATTAGAGACGCAGTGCAAACTGTCAGGCGCATGAGATGTGCGCATCTAGCGTACGTCACCTTCTAGTAGGAGTGGATCAGTGGAAACGATCAAGGAGCTTGTTTGGGAAGTGGAGTAAATTGGACATGTAAAATGAATGACGTAAGTTGTAACGTGTAATAAATGAATTATAGTAAATAGAATTAGTGAACAACAATTCTATGTGACCAGCAGCGTGGTGTGGAGAACGGAATGCGGAGTGCGCAGTGGGGCCAGCTATCAGTGTAATATGGGAGGGAGCTTCTTGCAGTGTCGATGTCATCAAATTAACTCAAAACACTGTGTTCTACTTTAATGTAAGCTTTGTTGAGCGCATTCGAAATCAGTATTTGTATTGGTCGACTGAGATCTTGAAATCATTCTTGAGACTTTTTTTTGTGCGAAACACTAAGTAGAAGTGCAGCGTGCTTTTTCTGCACACATTAAAATAGTTCTAACATACGGTTGAATTGACTGAATGCCGCTCGTCTTTTTGCTGTCGTTTTAGTAGTAGTAGTAGTAGTAGTAGTAGTAGTAGTAGTAGTAGTAGTAGTAGTAGTAGTAGTAGTAGTAGTAGTAGTAGTAGTAGTAGTAGTAGTAGTAGTAGTAGTAGTAGTAGTAGTAGTAGTAGTAGTAGTAGTAGTAGTAGTAGTAGTAGTAGTAGTAGTAGTAGTAGTAGTAGTAGTAGTAGTAGTAGTAGTAGTAGTAGTAGTAGTAGTAGTAGTAGTAGTAGTAGTAGTAGTAGTAGTAGTAGTAGTAGTAGTAGTAGTAGTAGTAGTAGTAGTAGTAGTAGTAGTAGTAGTAGTAGTAGTAGTAGTAGTAGTAGTAGTAGTAGTAGTAGTAGTAGTAGTAGTAGTAGTAGTAGTAGTAGTAGTAGTAGTAGTAGTAGTAGTAGTAGTAGTAGTAGTAGTAGTAGTAGTAGTAGTAGTAGTAGTAGTAGTAGTAGTAGTAGTAGTAGTAGTAGTAGTAGTAGTAGTAGTAGTAGTAGTAGTAGTAGTAGTAGTAGTAGTAGTAGTAGTAGTAGTAGTAGTAGTAGTAGTAGTAGTAGTAGTAGTAGTAGTAGTAGTAGTAGTAGTAGTAGTAAGTAGTAGTATAAAAAGCTATCACCGAAGTCGTGGTGAGAAGGTGAAAGCTCGATCGAGATCAACAAAGCCTGTCTTAACAACACAGAATGCTTGAATTTTCCTTTCTACCAGAGTCAATGAGCTCATCGGACGGAGCACCAACTGGGGGAAAATTCGCAGAATTCCTTATATCTAATATGGTTGCACTTCTCGTTTTTCAATTTCAATAAAAAGCTGAATTTACTGTTCAGTGAAATTTGCGGTTAAGCGGAATTTGAGGAAGGATTGTGAGAAGTGCGTCTCAGATTGGGTTTACGTTGTCAGTGCCGTTGGTTTATTTCTAGCTTCTATGGCACTTCTGCTTGTAACAATAGGAATAGAATATTTCCGGGAAAAAAATTAGAAACTGACGAAAGGAGCGGAACTTCACGAACTTGCTTGAATTTGTTAATCAGAAAAGAAAAGTTCACATGACCGTTGGTTGATGCAAGCCAGAAAGCACGTCGTTAATTAAACAACACTATAAGGACTCATTTGTTCCACCACCTGATAGTATTAGCAGTAGTAGCGGTAGGTAATAAGTGCAAATCAGATTGATTTTTCGCCAGCTTCTTTAAACTACACAAATTATAGATTATTAGTGATAAAGTGTACTGAATTAAATCAAATTGATTACACAGAGGGGAAAGGGTTGGAGCTGTAAAGAGTTGCAGCAACTCATTTCATCCCTTCCTGGACAGTTGCAACACTGCTCGTTGCGCTGCCAACAACCGATTTCGCATGGTATTCGAACAGTCATCCGTCATATGACGCAACTATTTAAGCTATACAGAGTGGTTTTCAACAGGCATGACGTCACAACATATTTTATCATCCATAGTTGTCATTGTGCCTTTGAGTACACGGCATAACCGCAACATAACGTTGACAATGGCCAGGACTCCATGAAACCCGTTGTCAACAATGCTATATAGTTGTGCAGTAGCATATACGTACTCCCTCCTTTCCCTGCACGTCAGATGTCAAGCGTTAACCTGAACAGTAAGGATGCAGCAGTATCTGCAATGATTGCTCCATGTTTCGAACTCATCAAATATTCATAGTGAAGCATGCGGAACCGATATCCCAGCTCCAATACCATCTCAAGAGACGACATAGTGTTTGTTGCGATGCATTGTTATCTCGCACATTTGTTCTTTCCTACCTACACAAACCCCAGACAGGAAACATTACTTCAGAAGGGATGTGAACACCATTCTAAAGAAAGATCTCACGTTTGCAATCTGGCTTTATCAAATCTCGTCTTCTCCTCAACACCAATTTTTCACAGCTTATTCATTTTCTATTTTTCACTGCACACAACCAGCATAAGAGTTCAGAGTGTGCAAAACATCTCGAAATTTCCTACACCTCTCCAATATTTCCTTTATCGTTCCAATAGCACTGCTATTTCGATCTATCTTGCTCAAAAATTCTGGTTAAAAATTAAACTTTCAACCAAACGAACAAATTTTGGGACCGCTTGCTTCATTCAATTTCGAAAACAATAAGCAGACAAAGATTTACGGTACCGAAAATTTCAAAAACATATTTCCGAAAAGCAGGAAATGCTGACTATTTTCCCGGCGAAACAGTTAATGGACTGCGATTACAAGTATTAGTGGGAGTATGCAACGATTTGTACAAAACAACGGTAGTAATGTCCATAAAGTACATATATAGAAACGAGCATAACATAATGAATAAAGGCTGAACAAATTCAATAAGAAAGTGTGTGCGATACAACGTATGAAAATGAAAGTGAACTGTCCCCCTATATATGCAGGAATAGAATTCTCAGTTGATGATGTCAGTACAAAAACAAAACAGTCAATAACTGCCCAACATAAGCGAGCCTGTTGGTGGTGAGGAGGTGGTACAATATCCTGAACTTACACTTGAACAACTTGATGACATAGACAGATTTCCACGATAATTATTAACAAGCGATCGATACCCAGGAGAATACTGTCGATCCATCGACAACGACGATATTTTTGTGCCAAGAATTGCCGAGCCATTCTGCGTCGACATATACATGAAAGAGCTCAAGTGAGATTCGCCTCCGTCGCCAGCATTTGCAATGACATAATGCAAAGCTGGATGTTCTTTCGCGTGTGTTACGAATTTTGCTGGTATACCACTTAACTTATAGCGATCCGAATTCAACTCCGATATTGGCAGTGGAAGAGATGTGTCGCCTTCCGACAACCAGGGATGATGCCATATGTATTCCAAATCACAACGCTCGTTTGGATCATATTTCAAACATTCCGTAATCAGATTTTTGCAATCTGAAATTTAGAATCATAATGTAGCTTCTTGTCGACTACTTCAATATCATTCAAGAACTACTATAAGAATTTCTAAAACATAAAACAAATAAATGAACATTTTGAAATCTGTTGTCGCCAAACCAATGGTCCACGATAAATAATGTCTTCATCGCAATGGAATGGGATGTCCCCACAAACCATATCATACAACAAAATCCCTAGTGACCACACAGTTGCCTTACAGCTGTCATACTCCGAATGCAAGATCCATTCTGGCGGACTATACACACGCGTCCCTGTAAATTAAGTTGCGTAACATTCACATGTTATAATCTAATAAAATAAGCGATAAGTTAGTCGCTTGAAAAGTAAGAAAGGAAGTTACCTTCAAAACCAGTAGACTTTTCGCCTTTTGTTACATTAAATGCACCAGAACCAAAGTCAACTAATTTCAGGCGTCCAGTTTTCAAATCCACAACCAGATTTTCGTCCTTAATATCACGATGGACAACATTCACATCCACACAAGCTTTCACAGTATTCACAACCTTCAAACAAAATAAATTTTATTTGCTAAAATACTCACTAAAACTGTGTGCGAAAACAATCAGTTGTATGTCAATCACCTGTTTAAAAAAATTCCGCGCTATTTTTTCATCCAGTGCTCCGTGCTCTGATATGTAATCAAACAAATCCTGGCACGGAGATGGCCGTTCCATTACGATCAGGAATCCATCCGATCGTTCAAACCAATCGTATATTTGGATAACGCCCAATATATTTCTACATTCCATCAGAAGCACTATCTCCACAGGTAGCTCCTCACCAGTACTGGGACTCTACAGTGTGCAAAATAAGATAATTCATTTTAAGCATTAGGTAAAATTGATTAAAAATGGCATCTAAAGAATAAAAACCCATGCCTTTTTCCAGCCAGTTACGTTATTCCTTGACACATACTTCACTGCCACAGGTAAACCATCAATTATACGAAACCCAGAATACACGGTTCCAAAGCCACCGCGTCCTAATTCGAGTCCAAGCTTGTACTGCTTCTTGAAACTTGCATAATCATGCCCTTAAATAGTGCTTTCTGATCAGAGAAAAGCACACAGCAGTACCGCGGCCCGGTCACATTAGTAAAAATCGGTTAAATGGTAGCTTTTCAAGCCTGGCAAATACATGCCACCTATCCATCCACTTCGTCATACCCTAACAAATGATTGCAAATAGACGAAACTTACGAATGCATTCTACGACTGCACGGCAGTGTATACACAATATATATAAATCTCAAAGTAGATCGTTTCTTGTAAAAAATTTATCATATAAATGTGAGGAGACATGCAGAGAAGGATAGACTCGTAAAGAGCAAATACAAACCTTGCCCACCACTGGGAGATGATGACGAAGATGGCGTAGTAGTCGATCCGCGGCTGCCAGCCCCTAATTTATGAGAGTTTTTCAACATTTCAAATCAACTCAACGTGTGCGAGAACGTATAAATTAATAATCTGAAAATGTTAAGGTATGTGGTATTATCAGCTATGAAGCGCGAAAGATGTGTCGGTGGTTCGTCATGAAACAAATGTCTGATAGCAAGAAGAAATTGAGGAAATGGAAAGTAGCGCAACTGTCTAACTAGTCTTCTCTGTCTCTTTTTCCCATTATTTAACACACACATCGTTGTGTAACTATATCATTGCATCGTCATTAACCACATTATTTCAATTTTACAGTAGCAATTATATCAGCAAGCTAATTTCCTCATGGAAGCTATTATTAGCTGAGTAATTTGTTTAGTAAAGAAAACAAACGACATGAAAAGTGAAACAAAGAAAGAGGAGCAGCATCAACCTGTGTTGAACAGCGTTGAAAAATAGGAATAAAAAGCTTGATGTACAGTGATAATGGAAGACATCATCATCGATGCCAAGAGACTACTTCTTCTGAGGACAAATGTTACACGAATTGATGAACAGTGGCCAACGGCAATGAATGGAAGGGATAATGAAATGCCCTTGGTGATTTCCATGCACATTTCCTATTTAAACAAGCGCTCGTCGAATGGCAGGAAGTAAGTAAGAGCGGGGAGCGGAACAGAACTATCACTCATGTTTTCTCCTACTCCATTAGACAAGTTTGGCACTGGCCCAAGCTCGTTTCTTTAGAAGGGCTTTTAAAAAATGCTTCATTTAAGTTCACAACATGAGCGAGAAGGAGAGGAAGGGAGGGCAAGCGGGAAGTGGAGCGCTCCTGAACTTATGTTCAGGCTCCATGGCCCTTTCATTTCAATACGTGTCAGTGTAAGTAACTGTTGCAGGAAAAAGGATGAGGCGACTTGCCATCGTCGCCATTGCTGTTCTCCTGCGGCAACACAATAAGGCCTACACGCTAGCTCTCTCGTTTGTCATGTTTCCAGAGCGGACGGCGGCGGCGGGTGAGCAGGCGGTAGCAAAGGGGATGGAGTCAGGTGGCTGCCTGTTCATAGCCAAGAATAAACGAGAGGAGCTACATATGGGGGTTGCTGTTCAATTCTGCTGTCCTATTTTTTCCCCACCGGAAGTGTTATTGTCGGACGAAGGCTACTTTCCTTCCCAGAACATACCTATACCTCTAAGCATCGAGGCGAGGAGAAAGGAAGCTTTCAGGGCTCGAACACCTTCTCCAACTCTTTTCTACACCTATTAAAAAGCCAACAAAGAGGATGAAGTATCTGGCTGAGACGTGGTGCGGGTATGTATGTGAACAGGAACATCCTTCCCTCCTCTTTCTCCGGCAGACGTCAGATCAGAAATGGTCTAGAAGCAGCAGCGCAAAACAAGCCACCACATGAATGCATTGTGCGAAGTCGGCTCCAAATAACAAGCAAGCAAGCGAACGACGAGACTCGGCTTCTGCCAAATCTCGCGGTTCGCATGATTTCCTGGTGTGAGATGCTGTGAAGACCAAATAGCGGCTTGAAGAAAGTTCTCCCAGCAGTACAGAAACTTCGCTAATGGGAGCGCGAGTGGAAGTGGAAGGCGTCGTATCACGTAAAAGATGAGGTTAGCTTTCAGAATCTTCTTAAATGGTGTAACGTCACGCGGAACATGTAACCGTTTGAGGAGTGGGTCAGCAAGCGAGTGAGAAGTAATACAATGTAATTTACGAACTACTAATTCATAAGGTTGACGAGGGACGGCAAAAATGATAGGAAAGACGCAGTGAGGGCGACGGCCACCTCAGGCGGGGTAAGCGTCAGGGAAATTGAAGCCTAGGTTTGAGCGAAAGGGTACAATTTGGAACAGAAGGAGACGGCAGGCAGGAATTGTTTGCGACGGTGTACTCGGCAGCAGTGACATGACGTGCCATATAGTAACACGGGGCGGGGAATTACTTGGTGCATACGAGCGAGAATAATAAAGCCATACAAAAGGGGGGTGAGTGCGAGGCGCAACGAGCGAGTGTGGAAAATATCTGAATACCACGAAATCGCTTTGCAACGGGCGTCCCGCACAGACACTCCGTTCGCCATCTCCGCCATCGGCCTCTGATCTCGTCTTCCCACCTCCCTTTTCTCCATACTTCTTCACTTTGTCCATCCCTTCTGTGACAGACAGACGAGCAGTCACACAGAGATGCAGACATTCACATTCCAGACATTGTCCGCTTCTCCCGCCTTGGCGCTCGGCCAACTTTTTCATGATCAATGGCGGATTGAGTTTTATTTTGAAAATCAAGCCTGATACACGAATGAAACATGCGAGGTGTGCTTGCAACTGGATCTGCGAGCAGAACAACGTGTGCCGCAGCCGCACATGTCCAGACATAGTCTCTATTTCGCGTGGCACTCCGCGACGTCTGCTGAAAACAGTGCGTAACAGAGGAGTGCTACTGTGTGTGTGTGGGATTGGAGTGGAGCCAAAATAAAATGAAAGCAATGTGTCCGGCAATTCCAGTTGGGCACGTGAATAAGATTATATACTGCGTGGAGCACTACCAGACCACTTCGCCTCTGTCCGGACTTACTCCCTCCCTCCTCATCTCACATTGTACACCTGTGGAAATCCGTACATATTTCCCTGATGCCCCCCGTCCTCCTTCCCGGACGTGCATCTGCATCTATCCGACCTTATCCAGCTTCAAATGCAATCCTTGCCATGCGTGTTGATAGTACTAGTAGTAGTTCCTCCCTGCGTGTTCGATGACCGACCTACACTTCTAGTGATCGTGAATGGCTGGCTATCCTATCAACGCGAACTTGCTGAACACCGATCACCCACTGTGCTGCACAAGAGTCGACCTCGACGTCTGCTGATAATCATCATCATTACCACGCCGCTTTTTCGAAGTAATAGAGCACTCTGACGTCGCCATTCACACGACAGACCAGTTCACCATGAATAGTGGTGACGTTGAGTTGTGCGAGCGAGGAGGTCGTTGTGCAAGCAGCGAAGTAAGGAGCAAATGCACGGCAGCTTGTTCCACTGCTGTCCTGGAAAGCTTTCGGTGATAGCTGGCTGCTTTCTATGAATCCCTGAGGAGGATGATGAAGAAGGTAGAGTAGCATTATGACTTTATCCTGTGCCAGGATTTTTTGCCCGATCTCCCCCGTCCCTTCTCTGCTTCCTCTTCCACTTTCCGGTCTGTGAGAATCCGTCTGGAGAAGTTGGTTGAGTTGGGTTGCGGGGTGTTGGTTGACCGACATGGCTGAATAAATTGTTGTGATAAGTAAGTAATTAGGGATAGCCTTGCGAGAATGGATTCAACGACTGGAAATTCAACGACGACGATTCCACTAATCAAGAGGGAAGTAGTATGGTAGAAGTGAGACTTGAGTGGTTTATTTCATTTCAATCAGATGGATGAAAGGAGAGAAATTCAGACGTTGATTCAGAAATTACGAAGTGAAGGAGTGGCGCGCGCGCGGGCCAGAGAGAGAGAGGGGAGGTGAGGAGGGGGAAAGAGATAGAAAGAAAGGGAGATGGACCGTTCGTTCTGCACCTTCGCCCGAAGAACGCCTACAATAAAGAGGGGCACAATAAAGCTAGGGGAATGAGTGCGCTGCTTCAGTGAGAAAGCAAATTTGCGTTATCGATGTTTGATTTGCGAATGATGATGTGAAAGTAGCGAATGGTTAGGGTTTGTTGGTAATAGGTCGAGGATCATGGCGAACTGTTCGGAACGAACGGGTCTTGACGTGTTCCCGACTTTTTCTTCCCTCTCCTCCTCCACTGCTTGCTTGTTTCCCTCCTATCCTCTCGAGCTGAGATCTTCCTGTGTGAAAGTGAAGAACAGACAGATGGATTGAAGATAAATAATTTGGATGTGTGGATGGCAAGGAAGGGTGGCTGCTAGGTGTTTTGCGTAAATCGGCGATGACGGATATTATTTGAATTTGTGCGAATGGATACGAATGATACGCTGGAGAAGAAGATACGCTGTCTCGGACTGGCATTTTCAGTATTCGTTGCTGATCTAGAAATCGGCGTGATCGATCGAAGTATTGGGATGAAAGAAGTGCTCGGAACTGTTGGAAATAAAGTGATAGGGAGCGAAGTGATAGGATGCTCTGTTACTACTCTGATTTTGGGATATACTTTTGCTAAAGGACTTATGCGATGATTCCATGATGATCTCATCCTACGGTTACCAAAACCTGGTGTGACGACATCCAGGAATATGGTAAAGTGGATCAGGTGGATCAGTTGTTGCTCTGATGGAACTGTCGCAACAACGACTCATAGTTCGGCTAAATCAGCTACCCACACACACACACACACACACACACCACACTTGTAACTTATGTTTGTTGCACAAACAGTACGTTAATCAAGTATACTTTTATTAGGATAGGTATAGCGATGAGTAAGCACTTTGAGGTTTTCTAGCTTCTGACCACTGTTCAGGTGTTGAATAATGTGAAGGATGATCAATTGGTTTTAAACCCACGAAAATAGCAGGAGAGTGGGAGAGGGGAGTACCTAATAATCGGTTAGAAATACATCTAACAAAGAGGTGTGCAAGCAAGCAAGGCACATACCATGCCAATGAGTACAGTATTGATCTTCCCTTCGTCCTTTGTCTTCTCTCAAACCTATCGATGATGATAGTTAGCAAAAATTGTAAGGAAAACACGAAATTTAAAATTGAAATTCACTTGTCCTTGTAAATAGTTCAAAATAGAAAAAAGCAAGAGCTCTCCCTTCAACCGTTCCATCCGCCTCTCTTGCAAGTACTACTACATACGCACACACGCTCTCTCTCTCTCCATTTACACTTCGATTACGCCACCTGTTTCTTGTGCTGTGTCTCGTAACCAACTTAGCAGCTATTCAGGGAGTACTTGATGACATCCTCGCCTTTTCAGACACCCCTTCATTGCTCATTCATAATAGGAGTTGAGGAAGTAGTAATGCGGCCTTCGATTAGCTTTATTTCCGGAAGAAAGCAAGTCCGTTGCTGAGTGGAGCAGATAGTGGGGAAGGTTATAGCAAACGTGTTCCAACTGCTGAACCGAAATTTCATCCTTTTCAATTACGATTCTCGTCTTTGCTCCACAAACAGCATGTGTGAAACCACGCACGACTCTGCTCAGTCAAAGTTGCAAATGCGGTGTGATGTGGGTGTAGCTTCTGCTTCATAGCATGCCAGCTTCATCTGACATTTCATAGTTTAGTCTAAGATCTCTCACTCTATCACTGCACCTGGAACTACTTCTGAGCCAAACAGTAGCAAGCTTCATTTTTAGTGACTGTCGCTCTGCTACTCCACCTTTTTGCTCGCGTCCCATTCATTGCCTCCTACCGCATACCGATGAGGAGTTCCTCATTATGGCTGCGGTTTTAGTGAAGATGTTTGGTAGGGATAATTTCGATTTGTGATTAGGCGCTAGGCTTATTGCACTGTTCAGCTGCCTAGTTCAACTAAACTAGTTGTTCGAAGATCTCTTTGATGCTGCACGCTGAAGTTTAATTAGCGGTTCTTATTTTAGCTCAAAAAATAGAGCCGCTTTAATATCCCATCGGTTGACTAGCAGCACTAAGAAACTATCGAAAAATGTTGAGAAGCTTTTATAAATTGTCTGAGAGAAGATGAGGAGATCGTGTCAAAAAATGAATTTTTCATCCATCTCATTTGAGACAGACGATGAGCTACGATCTCGTGAGAAGGAAATGGAGGCGAATTTTAATCGTGCTACGTTTCGAAGGGCACTAAAAAAAGTCCGGGGAGGTAGGTGCACTTTTTCAATCGCTGCAACAAAAAGCATAGAATTTATCTAGCAATTTTGTAGTTCCTTAGTAGTATGTCGGATCTTCAGCATTTACAAATAATTTTCAGGAAGATAAAAATGATATTCTAGAACATTCCCTCCGTATATGTGAAAGCGATCTTCGAGGATAATTGATAGATCATTTTTCCATCAAAATACACCTTAACTTTCAGTGATTTGATGTCTCGTCAATTCGTGCAAATAGCAATATGCAGCAGCAGGAGAGCAAGTCTGTAGGGCAATTCAAAAATCATTTAAGGCCACTGAGAGGCAAGCGAACAGATAATGCGACAAAATGCAATATCAGACATAATGCGGCGTACCCTTTTCTTGACACGACGTGACAAATCGTAGCAACTGTCACACGTTTGACGAATTGCGAACCACATGCAAAAAGCTTTTTATCATCCTCGATTCAAATCGAAGGTGTCAAAGCGATTTGTTGCTTGTTAGGTTACTTTCTCGCTTGACAGAATCAATAAGTAAATATGGAATATTTGTTGGAAAATCGGAAATCATCTCTCTGAACACGTAGTAATGGATGTGAAATAACGGTTGATAAAAAAATTAAAAAAAGAATAGCACTTTGAAATACGAAACTGCTGATAGGATGTTGTTGGAATTCTCCTCCATGTTTTGTGCCCTTTTAGTCTCTCACTTTGAAAAGCATGTAATAGTCTCATACCCTTCCTTATCATGCAAATTTATCGCTCCGAAAACAGCTTAAATTTGCAAGTGAAAGTTTGTCATGAAAAGACAGGTGTGTACATACTCTGAAACAAGTGCGGAGGTGCAGGAGGTAATGCCGAGAGGAGAGCGAAGTTTCGGGAACGACTGGTAACTACTAAGGAAATTCAGTGACGGAGGGAGTATTTGGCCACTGCTTGTTAAACACGGGTGGTTACTGAGCAGTGCGGGATATGATGTGATTTTGTTGGAGAAGTGAGGAAGAGACGCCATCCATCTGGTTGCACTAGAAGTCGTCGCAGTGAGGAAGGCAAGTTGTGGTTTGGTGATATTATCAACGACAAAAATCATTTGTGAGGGTTTCTGTTACTTGTCGTTAACAGGGTTGTGGCAGTAATTTGGTGTGTCCTTCCTGGCTTAGACCGCTTTCACCACCTCACCTCTCATCTCATCCGCAGTTTTCTAGCCTTATTTGCACTCCTCGAATTTCATCGCCTCCTCCGCACTGTTTATTATTTTATTCTAAAAGGCGCTCCTAAAGATTTGTATGTTCGTTAACCGTTCTGAAAAGAACAGGACTAACGATGAAAATTAGTACGTGAAGAAGCTTGCTTAACGGTTGTAGCACGCAGGACTGCGAAGGTGAAATTCTATACTTCAACAAAAGATAAACACCAGTACTTTAAAGAACAGTGGTTTAGTTTTAAAAAAGTCAAAATACATATGAAATCGTTTGTCAAGAGTAACGGATAGACAAGACTGTTTCCAAAAAACTTTCAGAATTTGAAAGGCATGTCTGAATTATGGCCAAAATAAGAAAACGTAATTTTCGGGTGAGTTCAGACAAGTGTTACGTAGGTATTATTACCAAATTTCGGCAATCCACGAACGGTCTAAATAATTCGCGTCATTCGCGGATTGCAAAAATTTGATAATAATTCCTATGGAATTATGTGATATGCCATTACTCATGGAAGGTATGGGTGCTTAAAGGACTTTCTTTGATCACAGTAGAAATCACTTCTATTCATTGATAAAAGGAGCTAGTTCAAGACGATTTCGGTGAGATATCAGCAATGTCTCCCATCACATGTGTTCATTTCCTTTTGTTTTCTCGATGAGAAATCAGAATGAAATGTGAAATATTTTCTATTCCACGATTTCGTAGGCCAATCCTGATTACGTTCTACGTTGATCATTCACAAAATGTCAGTGGTGTGCACCAGGAGTAAGTGATGAAATGAATCCACTCTTCCATAGCAACCTCTCTCTCCCTCTCCCTCTCCCTCTCCCTCTCCCTCTCCCTCTCCCTCTCCCTCTCCCTCTCCCTCTCCCTCTCCCTCTCCCTCTCCCTCTCCCTCTCCCTCTCCCTCTCCCTCTCCCTCTCCCTCTCCCTCTCCCTCTCCCTCTCCCTCTCCCTCTCCCTCTCCCTCTCCCTCTCCCTCTCCCTCTCCCTCTCCCTCTCCCTCTCCCTCTCCCTCTCCCTCTCCCTCTCCCTCTCCCTCTCCCTCTCCCTCTCCCTCTCCCTCTCCCTCTCCCTCTCCCTCTCCCTCTCCCTCTCCCTCTCCCTCTCCCTCTCCCTCTCCCTCTCCCTCTCCCTCTCCCTCTCCCTCTCCCTCTCCCTCTCCCTCTCCCTCTCCCTCTCCCTCTCCCTCTCCCTCTCCCTCTCCCTCTCCCTCTCCCTCTCCCTCTCCCTCTCCCTCTCCCTCTCCCTCTCCCTCTCCCTCTCCCTCTCCCTCTCCCTCTCCCTCTCCCTCTCCCTCTCCCTCTCCCTCTCCCTCTCCCTCTCCCTCTCCCTCTCCCTCTCCCTCTCCCTCTCCCTCTCCCTCTCCCTCTCCCTCTCTCTCTCTCTCTCTCTCTCTCTCTCTCTCTCTCTTATCGTTCTCTATTTCCGTCGTTATAAATTTCGGATTAAAATTGAAGAGAAATGAAACATAAAAAATGGGATGACGGCGGAAAAAGAGAACACGTTCGGTTCGCTTAGCAAACTCTGGGTGGCACTGTCTGCATTACAGCTGCTATCGTCAACAGATCAGATGAAATCGTTACGGAACAAAACATTGCCGCTGAAGGAGAAAAAGCAAAAATAGCTCTCCAAACTATACGTCATTGGCGCCTTGCTCCTCCATCTCAATGAACATTGAACATTGCTTGCACCGCTCGAGAATGAAAATCTTGCCTTTGCTAAACATCCTCTCTAGTCTCATCTCTGCAGAATGTTATCAAAGTGAGATGTGCAACGGTCACTTTTTGTTCCTTTTCGCGATGATAACTGAATTGAATTACTACTGATGAAATGACGAGATAGATCCTGCAGTCGCTACAGTCATCCAGATCAAGCCAAATTAGCTGAAGAGAATAAGACACTACATGGAGCCTTTCACTATCAGCAAGCTTATAGCTATACTACTGTTTGCAGTTCAGCAAAAACATCTGATGTTTTTTTCGCAAAAATCGTCCTCAATTTTTTTACCTGAAATACACAAATCATTTCATAAGTAAGGATGATGCATCATTCATCAATGGATACACTTATAGTACATAAAAAAATTAGGTAAGAGGAGCGGGTGACGTTTTGTAGCTCTAGGGACAGTTGGTTGACACAAGCCTTAACAGATTCTGGATAGCGTCTGTCAACCGGCAGTCCGCTTCATCCTGTTGCAGTGACTTGAATTTAGTTAATTTGTCATCCGCCTTCGCGAAGCTCAGTTCATCATTTTCTGTCATGCTCCATAAAAAGTCAGTTAGCGCCTTTTGCTGAAATAGATCAACATAAGCTTCATGAACGGCTAATAAAAGGTACCACTTTCCGTAAAGCACACACACACACACACACACACACACACATATGTCTCGCGCTTCGCACTTAATGCCTCCTATTTCCCTCGTCGATAAGTGGTGGTAGTAATGAAAAACGTATTTGTGCACTGCCCTTCAAAATCAAAATCTCTACTACCAGGTTGTAGTCTCACGTTGCGTTTCTACCAATTTTTTTGTGGAGACCATGTTATAAAACAAGTTTGACAAATATATTGAAAATTTAATTTAGAGCAGTTGAATCTCATAAAAGATGGAAGTGAGTTAAGTAAGTCATAAGTCGTAATAAGAAGTCAAGTAAGAAAGTGACCCCTGCAGAGGATGAAAAATCATATCTAGCGAAGTCAATTCATTCTTCCACTTTACTCCTTAAAATATCACATATAGGAAACATGAAAAAAAAAAGTAACTCTGTGGGATTTAATTCCAGCATTGATAAAAATGGATTCTACCTGCACAACTTTTCGCTTCAGCTTCTCAATGATGCCTACTTGAGCAGCAAACTGTTCCTGAAGTTGCTCGCTGTACTCACGAATTTGCTCTAATTCCATCATTATGTTATCAACATTTCGTTCTTGGCTTTTTGATTCCAATTCTACCACATGACTTCTCAGCTTCGAAATTTCGTCTTCATACTCGTGCACCGTTTTCAAAGAGCACGAAAGGCGACAGCGATGTTCTTCAAAACGCCGTTCCAAATCTGCTCTGAAATTTAGAGTCTTTCAGTCAGTGGGTGTTATATTAAGCGTTGTTTCCTCATGGAATATTAAAAGATGGTGTCCCAAAGTGGTGGGATTTTCGATCAACCAACATTGTTACTAATATACATTGCAGGTTCCTGCAGAAATCTCGATTGACCACTACCAGCTGGCAGTGCGAGCAGCCGCATCAGTTGGAGAGTAAGCTAGCTTTATGGTTGCACAAAATAAGAGGACACGCTTAACTTACTTTACTTCAGATCTTAGGCTATCCTTCAACCGTTGTACTTCATTCAGAGTAGTATCATGCTTCACCTGTAACCTAGCGTTTTCCTTTTCTAACAGTTTCATTTCTTCTTCCTTCTTTGCCAGAGTTTCCTTAAAGCTTATTCAATGTTTATATTACTTGTTTTTTTTAGAGACAATAATTAAATAAACGAACTGTCTGTGATACAACAAGTGCTGCTTTACAATTGTGAATAAAATTTGCCTACCTCGAACTGCTGTAAGGATGCTGTGCGCTTTTGTAACTGACAGCATAACTTATTATTCTCATCCATACAACACTGTATCTCAGCTTCCAGCTTAGCAATCCGGCTTAAACGAGGCAAAAGAGGTAAATAAAAGTGTAATCTTTTTTTTTCCTTTTAGATCTCTCTCTGTGCAAATTTCTGTGCTGTGGCCTACCTTTCTTGTTCGGAACCTTTGTCGCTTTGCAGAGTCAGCTGTTCTTCCTTGTGCTGCAAATGGTACCGCAGCTTACCCATTTCCTTGGACATCCGGTTCATTTCGCCATTCAGCTGAATAATTCACTTCTTTTTATTGCATCACAGTACATTATGTTATATATTGTATTATTATTTATTATCATTGTTACTTTCTTCTTCTTATTATTTATCAATTATTCTAACTAAATTATTATTGCATACCACATTAGCATACTGATAGAATGAGAAGCTAAAATTAGAGTATTTTCATTTTTTGCAGTTCATTGCAGCTACGATCGATCATAAATTTGGCTTATATACTATTTGCATAAATTGCATATATCAAACCATTTGCTTCTCTGAAATGAGATCACGTTCTCTGTTGCGCAACGCTTCTACTTCCGTTTGCGTATCCTGAAAAGAGTAACACAATTTACTTGCTGCTGCTGCTGCTGCTACTGCTACTTCCTGTCCAGTGATGGCGTTTCTCACTCGACTAAACGGAAAAGAGGCGAAGTGTTGAAGGATCCCTTTCTAAGAACTCGTTGGCAGTGGCGAATTTTCTCTCATTCCGATTAAGTGTCGAACGCTTCATGGGGAATCTTCTCAGTATCCCAATAAAAAAGAGCTAACGTCCTTCTTTTGCTGTTTCGAGCGTGACCTCTCCACTTCTTCCTCGAGATCTTGGATTCTCGTCGCGCTCTCGGCCTCCTTCAGCATGAACTGACATATTTTCTGCTCAGTGTCTACTTTGAGATGCAGCAATTGCTGCAATAGAATTTTAAATTTGAGAGACGCGAATGTGAAGAGCGTCAAGGTACTAAAATGAAACGACGAATTGTTGTGACCTACTTCCTCCAAATGTTCAATGTAGGTAAGTATTTGTTGCACGAGTTCTCTCTGCTTCGTATTTAACGACGACGATCGACGCAAATTGATCAGTTCACATTTCCGGTTGCAATCTTCTCCAAAACGCTGCAAAGCAGAACAAAAACGTTGCATTGCTAAGCAAATAGATACTTTCTTGCCACTTAAAATCAATTTTGCTGTAAAATCTTACTAGTAGAGGTGGCATTTGACTAAGAAACGTGCACTCATCTTCTTCACTGATCCATGAATCAGTCATCGTACCTTTGCTTTCCGACTCTTTCGGTGTTTGTCGTTGCTAAATAAAGCTCAATATAAGATCTGCTCAGCAGGACGGTAAGAACAGCCATCGGCCTTGCTTTTACTTTAAAAGCAGTTATAATCGAGACTTTTAATCCATTGTGCACAATCGAAATAAAAACCCATAGCTTCAATGGGATTGTCAAAGTGGACGACTGGTCGCCGTCATCGCTCGAATCAGAGCTGAGAAGACGGTAAATGAAAAGGTGTTAACATAAGAAATTTTTGATTTCCACTCTTTCAAATCTCAAATGATTATGCATTTGTGCATAATGCAAAAATTGGCTGTATACTGGCTGTTCGGTATCAGTTCAGTCACTGACTGCAAATATCCAGGTTTTGCAATATTTAATTTTAACTACAAAGCGGTAAAAACTCTAGAATCTCAACTTCTTGAATCTTCAGACAAGATTAGTTGCCCGTTGATTTGCCTACTGACGCTGGCTAGATTGGACCACTTTACGCGATGATTTGGAAAAGCGTTATGATGCTATCAGTGTATTCCACATAATTTGCCGTGATTCACTTTCCTCTTCCTCTATGTATCCGCTACAATCACTCGTGATTATCATGCATGAGCTAATCAAGTACCCAGACGAGGTTTTTATATCATATACATGAAGAAAAACTGCTAACAATCATGTATATATATATCAAAAATTGTTTCATTTTTTTTCGGTCGGTTTTGAAAAATACACTGAGCTCATCTCAAACTCATACCTCAAATTCATGCTCCATGTTTTCTTTATTTTCTAGAATCTGAAATTCCAGTAGTTCATTCATTTCCTTGGTTTCGATTAATTCTGCTTCCATACCTTCCATTTTAGAGCGCTGTTCCACGATCTGATCCTGCAGTCTAGCGATACTGTCCAATAAATCCATTGTATTTTCCGACTAAATAATCACTTAGAGTGAATTCTGTCCATATAACATCTTCAACACTTCCTTTTATGAGCTATGTGGTTTACAATGACTTGATGAATTTTAAGTCTTATTCTAAGTATTCAAACTCATGACCTTTAAGCTTCTACGATATCTTTTCTACATAGATCATTCACACGTAAAGTTACGATTTAAAAGTTTGACTGAAAACTCTATGTAAACAATACGTTGGAAAAATAAGGACCAACAGTGAACCACAAAGAGTAAAATATCAGACAATTATTATCGTCTTTGTCATTTCCCTCCATTTAACTCCCATTCACTCCCAGAAATTTTGTTGCTCGCGGATAAAAACCGCTATTGAGGAGCAAATGACAACAAGAATAACAGTACTTTCATAGTGCCAGCTTTCTGATTTTAGCTGAATTCTGACTGCCGAAGAAAAATCAATCTCTATCAGCTTATACACATTGATGTCGACTAATTGGAATTATTAAGTTAATTGGAATTACGAGGTATAATTGAGGCTGCTTGTATCGGGGAGGCTGAAACGGAACTCAAATAGTTCCCTTAAGAAGAGCACTAACTCACTCACGGAAGAGTGCCTGTCATTCAACGTAATTCGTCCTTCTAAGGGTGGCATGTACGAGATGAGCTCCTTAAATCACACTTACAAGATCATCCGATTAATACACAGTTTCTACAAAAGACGACATTTTAATTAGAGGCAAGAAATTATTTTTGTAGTTTACTTGTAATTGCTGCTGCTCGATGACAACCTGCTGTTGAGCAATTGTGGTCTGGGCGCAAATTAGCTGATGCCGCAGAAGCTGGTCATCTTCAAGCCCATATTCACCCGTTTTCAATGCCGATAATGTTCGTCGAAGCTGTTCACCTTCGCGAGCGATTTGTTGATAACCGTTTTCAATGTCTTTGTCCAGTGCCTGTAATTTAGGTTGAAGAATGTTAAATTGTTAAACTGAAATTGAAATCGTGGCAGTCTTTTCATGTGTCTTCCTTTTTGACTGTCTTCAACATTAAGCGTTCCTTCAATTTCGATGATTTCAAATCGATTTGAATGATATGAAATAGTTAGTTTTAAAATAGTAACAATTCAGGAACTGTGTATTTTCCAAGATTAGAAAAAAATTATTTGCCAGATTGCTTACTTCGTTCAAGTCTTCTGTAATAGTATTTAGCGAGATGGAACTTTCGGCAGAGCAGTCAGATCCACCAAACGAAGATTGCCTATCCTCCTCAGTTTCGCCATTTTTTCGAGAAGATATACATTTTCGCAGTCTTTTGAATTTTTGAACTAATAAGTCATAGCGGCGATCCTTTTCCTGAAGTTTGCAAAGGAGGAAGAGTTTGAGAGACTGTCCACTACCATCATTATATTCCATTATCAGAATTTATAACTAGTCTTAATCCAATTACTGCAACTTGCCACCTCACTTCTGCCACTATCAGAATTATACATAGATGTGTGTGTGTGTGTGTGTGTGTGTGTGTGTGTGTGTGTGTGTGTGTGTGTGTGTGCGTGCGTAACACATATAAGTTAGTAAGAAGTAAGAGAAAGTATTTCGGACACGAAAAGGCTTACCAAGCCTGCTTGCCTTAGTGCAGTAATACATTTGGAATACTCCAGCACTTGATTTCTGTACCTGTCTAATTCTTCCAGTTTTTCCGGAAACGCCCTTCTTTCCTTCAGATTCTGATTGTCTTTCATCAATCTTTCGTAGTCATCCTTCTGAAATTCAGTTTAGGACTTCATGGAAGAACGAGAATGAGCGACAATACTTGGAGTATGCACTCACTGTTAGTGAAAACTAACCAACGTTAGAAAATCGTCCTGCGAGTGACACAACTTCTGCTCGCAACTCTTCATTTCATTTTGAAGTATGCGATTGCGCTCAGTTAAACGACGATTTTGCTCGATCAGTGGTCGTTGGATTCGCTCCATTTCAACAATTTTTTTGTTCTATAACTGAATTCATTACCAATTTTCTGACCAGCTAAAACAACCGGGCATATCCAAGGTCCAATGACCAATTGCGATTAATAATAATCTGCAATAACACTCGGCAAAAAAGGAACAGCGGAAGTGGGAAAATAGCTAGAGTAACAAAGCTAACCAATTCAGCTTTGATTTGATTCATTTCCGAATTGATAATTTCGGCATCAGCTAGGCGTTTTGATGTATCATCCAGTTTCTGTTGCCATCGTATGCGATCCCTTTCGTAGTCATCCTTGCTCATCTATTTCATGATTACAGTAACAATACGTGAATGATATTAAGTAATTGAAAAGGGCAAAGTTAGGAATGAACAACTTGATGTAACTCTCATTCCTGTGCGTGCGACTGATGACGGGTGATGAGAAGTGGGTATCACATGCTTGTTTTTAGGAGATGACTCTCCACTGCAATTCATTACAAATGCGCTACGTAGAAGAGGACCACTTAATCAGCTGGCACTAATCATTAATGTCATCAATCGTCGTTTCACAGGAAAACTTGATAGTGAATTTTTAGGCAGAGATTAAGTAAGAGGTTAGTTATGGAGCTGCTGTTTTATTGAAGCAAAAAACATCTGTTTTGAAGGAAGGCAATAAAGAGGGAAGAGATATTTTCGCGTCTTTTAAATCAGGATAAGCCGGAACAATTAAAATACATTCTAAAGTGGACGAAGTCACGATGACTGCATTGCTAACGATTTCTCAGTGAATGATGGTGCGTACGTATCGTCAGCTAATTATTAATGAATTATTGCAAGGGAAGTGCATCTGGTAGCCTTAAAACATTGAATAGGCCACAAGTGGTTCATGAGTCTTGTGCCACCAACGCAAATAGCCAACTAATTAGAGCTACAGAGGAACAATGAGAGCTGCATGTTGGATGGTGATTATAAATGGAATTGCTACTGAATGGCGATTTGCTTAGAACGATTTTCTGGTGAGTAACTTCTGTCCGTTTCCGCCAAAAATGTCTCCGGTACTCCGCAATGTCGATTGAGTTGTACTGCGCTGTGCCGAGATAGATATATGTATTTGAAGCGAGGGTTGCATTGGGAGGAATGGAGCGAAGATAGCACTAGTGCGTCCGCCTCGCTTACTTGTTTGAGAAGAGGACTACGTGTGGTCCGTTGCTCTTGAAAATAGGAATTGAGGAGCAGATGTGGGAATGAATGAGTGGAGTTAGGGGAAGTTGCAATGTGCGTGATTGAGAAGAAGGAAGGAGGGAGATGAGGACAGTGAACTACTTTTAAGGTAGGTGAACATGGAAAAGGATGGAAGGGATGTAATGTAGTTAAAAGTAATATTCAGAGAATGAGATATCCACCTCGTGCCTCCTCCTCACTCACACTCACAAAACTGTGCCTTATTGTTTCGTCCAAACTGAAACTGCTCCCAATAAGATGATGATAAATGATCCATCCATTCTACTCCAACGCGTTTTTAATACGGATTAAATATCATGCGGGCAGCGTGTGCGCGCGCGCTACACGGGATTCGCAGTACCTTCACATGAAACGTGAAATTTTTCGCCATCAACAGTTCTTACCCACTTCCAGCATATCATTCGTCTTGGTCGTGAAAATCGAGTGCTTAACCGATCAGGAAAAAGTAGCCGACGTTGAAGCTCTAGTGAATGGTTGGAGTAACTGGGATTCATGAAGAACACATCCGAAATATCACTTCTTCCCATGCGTAACGTCTACATAATGTAACGCCCAAAAGAGCAGTGTAGTTTAACCAACAACAGCTGAATTCGGCAAGAGCCATAAGAACGGTAAATGACGAGCAATAACTTGTTAGCAACTGCATCTACTTGGTGCTTGCGACCTAAATTTTAGCCGACTGTTCGCGTTCGTGAAAAGTTGCTAAGTTTAATCCTTTGACCACATCCCTTACAATCCACTCACCCTTGAGTGGATTGCTTTTCTAGTTTGCCATCCATCGAGGCTGAATGCCAAAATCCATGCCTTTTTCAACAATTTCAACATTAGCGCTCTCCTGCGCTGAACATTTCAGTGCGTGCCTGCAGGCACGAGCGCAGTAACATGACCAACTCATTCGTGGGTTAGTTCAGATGACGCACACACACACACACACACACACACACACACACACACACACACACACACATATGCTTTTCAGTATCTAAGAAAATGCATCATCAGTTAGTTAACTTCGTCTACAAATGAGAATTGCAAGGAGTGGGTGGCACTTGTCTATCGGTGGTCAGTGGTAGCGAATGTGCGTGCGTGAAGGGAGAGAGAAGTGCCGCGTATTCAGGACAAAAACGAAAGGAGAACCATTGTTGAGCTGCCGAAGACGGAGTTCTGTTGCTTTTGCATATTCCTGACAGCAGCAGCACTGTTCTTTGACAATGTCCCATAGCCACTCGACGAGGGTGAACTGCTTGTCGAAGCCATCTGATGTTGTCGATGGGCCTGCAAAGGAAATTCAAGCAGGCAGTGAGACGTACATTTCACAGCATTGTTGATTCTCGAGCAAACAGAGTTACAATCGTCTGCAGAAATTCACGTTGATTCTGAAGTCTCCTAGATCAGAATAAATGGTATGGCATGGATAACACGGGTAACAGCAACAAATAGCAGCTAAGTGCCTTACAACAAGTAAAATAAACTTCCGCTTTCAATTCATCCCTTATAACACTTTTGTTGGGAGGAGCAGAAGAAGGATGAAGTGATAATTTCTCAGTGACTACACTACCAATGACAAAAACGATGGACGATGGTCGCGAAATGCGTTGTGAATTGATGACAGTGGTCGATACTTTTGACCAAATGAAATAGAGGCGAGCAGTAGTTTGCACGCTCTGCTACTGATTACTTGTAATTTTAATCTTGTTAGACGAGCGCTTAAAACGAAATGAGAGGTGACACCGAGAAGGACGAATGGTGCAGTATAAGAAAGGTGTGCGAGCACTTGTGGAAAGGAACACCTTTACACTGTGCTTCGCCGGTCGTACCACGCATAAAGCCACTTGTTGCGCGCTAGAACCCGACACCGAAGTACATATGAAATGAACCGGAACAATAGTTGCATCATCGGTGGCGATAAGCATGTTTTTGTTTGGAGTGGTCCGATGTGTACTACTATGAAAGCAACGTAGAAATGATTGGTACAAATTTAACTCACTGGGTAGATGACATTGATGTGCAACGAAGCAAAACTGGAAGGAGAAACTTTTAGTGAGAGATGTGGGAGAGGTTTTTGGTGAAGGCCGAAGTAGTAGCCTTCTGCTGACATGTCCAGGAAGGAAGCAAGTGGCTCTCTGATATTTCTTTCAACAATCGCACAACTATACAGATGAATGATATCAACTCGTTGTTGCTGCACATGTTGGATCACAAAAGGAAGTGCAGTTTTTGCGAGAAAGGGGAAGAGACATTGATGTGTACGAATCAGAAAATTTCCAAGTGCGAACAGTTGATCAAGGAAGTGGAAAATCAAAGTGAGGTGAGCAAGGCGATGAAGGCGAAAAAAGCCTCACCTCCAAGTGGTTCAGTTTTGATGGTCTCTCACTTACACTAATTTCACATTTACAACTTTTTAATGATTCCCCGTCGCCAACGTTTCTGCGTTTAACAATAACAATAAAATAGTTACAATAATATACTTTAATAATAATAATTAATTAATAATTAATAATTAATAATTAATAATTAATAATTAATAATTAATAATTAATAATTAATAATTAATAATTAATAATTAATAATTAATAATTAATAATTAATAATTAATAATTAATAATTAATAATTAATAATTAATAATTAATAATTAATAATTAATAATTAATAATTAATAATTAATAATTAATAATTAATAATTAATAATTAATAATTAATAATTAATAATTAATAATTAATAATTAATAATTAATAATTAATAATTAATAATTAATAATTAATAATTAATAATTAATAATTAATAATTAATAATTAATAATTAATAATTAATAATTAATAATTAATAATTAATAATTAATAATTAATAATTAATAATTAATAATTAATAATTAATAATTAATAATTAATAATTAATAATTAATAATTAATAATTAATAATTAATAATTAATAATTAATAATTAATAATTATTAATTAATAATTAATAATTAATAATTAATAATTAATAATTAATAATTAATAATTAATAATTAATAATTAATAATTAATAATTAATAATTAATAATTAATAATTAATAATTAATAATTAATAATTAATAATTAATAATTAATAATTAATAATTAATAATTAATAATTAATAATTAATAATTAATAATTAATAATTAATAATTAATAATTAATAATTAATAATTAATAATTAATAATTAATAATAATAATAATAATAATAAATAGCAATTGTACTAGAAAATACTGCAAGTTGTAGGGAACCAGATATATATATATATATATATATGTATATATCAATATATGTCTTGTTCATATATTATTCATATATCTACACAAAGTTTCCAGGTGGATTTGTAATGTGAAATGTTTTACAGTTGTAAGTATGCATTTCGAGTCTGAAAACATTAGTTGTGTGTCCGGAAGTGATTCACGGAGCGTAGTTCTAGTTACTATTATAGTTATTATCTGAAGAGAAGAGAGTGAGTTTGCAGAAATGCGCACAGACTGAACGGGTAAGTAAGCAAAAAGTGTTCGGGGGAAGGGACGAGCAGCAAGTTCTTTACTGTTCCTCCGCTGTGTGAACCTGGTTGAGCGACAGCATCGTTGTTGATTATGTCGTGCGGGCAAATGACTTAAATTCCCTCACTGTCTGAAACGGAAATTCCGATCACATCCCTGATAAGAAATTTGGGTGCGTAATCATCTGATGACCTACAGCTATGTCTTTAACGTAAAAATTATAGCACACGCAGGAAGTATGTATTTTGAAACAGGATTTCAACATGATGCAATACATCATTTATGCGACCTAACACGAAGAAGATAGGTTGCTGCTTCTACTGCAGTCAGTAGCGAGCACCCAGCTTTCCACTGCTCCTCATTACAGAGCACCATTAGCTGGGCACATTTATCGGAACTGTGAAGAGCTACGTTAGAAGCGAGGTAATCGACCATTTATGTTACTTGCGTAGGAAGATTTCAAAAGGAAATAATTAATTACACAGCTCTCAATATTCATTTCAATTAGCACCCTTATATGCAGCAATGCAATGTTCGTCACGAACAGCAGGAAATACCAACGTTAAGCTCTGAAATAGCCACATAATCGTGCCGGTGAGCTTTCCTACTCGATTGCACAATTTCAGTTATCGATTAATTCTTAGGATCAGCGTTTCCATGTTACTACTGAAAAGGGAAAGGAAGACGATTCAAATCTACATGTTAGTAAGAACATGCGAGCGGCATGAAATTACCGACTCACACACAATGACACGGCACAAACATATAGTAAGTGACGGATAGTTTCAGGCATTTCAGGTTCAGGTTTCATGATGATGACTTTGAGTGGTAGGAATTGTAGAAACGGCGGTTGATAAGAAAGGGGCACGACGAATCAAGTTTATCCATACGATAGATTGCATCTCGTCGCTTCTTTCTGTCAGTTGAAGAAGGAAGTCACAATTGTCACCTCACTAGCTTCTGCTGCTCTCTTCCTTCAACTGACCGAAGATATCTGCTGGTCTGAAAGGAGTGAGTGCCTTTAGAAGAGGAGAAAGTTGAATTAGCGGTAGGACGGAACACGGGAATGGTAAGAACTATTGCGATAGTATAATGCGCACATTGGAATAACACCGTCCGGGAAAATTCGAATAAAAAATGATGAAGAAAAAGAGAATGATGTGTGCGAAATCTGAAAAGAATTTAGACACGACTGGATGGAACGAAGGGAGGAAAGAGGGGAAGTGATAGAGACCACTTGTTGTTGAATATCCTTGACCTCATTATAATTTTCATGCTGCTACTCAAACGAAGTTTCAAATTAATGCAACGCACTCAGAAGCACCTCTTACACCAACGCATAAATAAGAACGTTTGTTCATTCATGTATGAAATATATATTAAAAATCAAAACAAAGTCAACCAATGTTGTCGCAGATTAAATTCAATTCAACTAGAAGCTGACTGCCAACGTAAACCACCTTATTCGAGAGGCTTTGGAAATTGTATTCAATGTTACTCATCTACCTATCCATCATTAGCTTTGCATTACGCGCTCAGAATCTCGCAAATTCATTTTTTGCGCGAAAACACGGAAAGCACTTCTTGTGTCCAAAATATCTTTCTCAAATTCCTTCTTATGATGATTGAGGCAATAAAATCATAACACGTTAATGAAGACCCGAAAATCTTTTGCTGCTTTCCTCTAGTTAAGCAGCGACCAGAAGTAGGGACGTTGGGCGTTGTATATTCATTTTGCGGGTATTGGCCACCTCTGAAATAAGTTGAAGTTGAGTTGGTTAATCCTATCAAGGCATTGTCCACCTCGCTACTCACTACAATCGCCACACTGACTGGACAGCCCGCCGATTTCTCGTTGAGATACTGTTCTATCCGATAGGTATACATATATATATAATGTACATCTGTATACATATATGTATATACAGGTAGATAGAAAATTGCCCAAAGTATTTTGAAAGGTGCTGATAGTATGGGTTATACCATTGTCAGAGTGATATGCAAATTAAGCGTCTGCAAGAGCATCCATCCATCCCTATATGATGATAGCGTGTGCTGTGGGCAGAGCAATGAAAGCAATTCCTGTACAACAAGACATTCATTAGTCACGGAAGGAAATATCGGTACATCTGGTCTGGTCTGACATGATGCAAAGGAATATATGTATATATATATATATATATATATTTAAGGCATATATCAACGAATATGGAATGAAATTCCATCTCTCTCTTTCCCCACTACGCATCATCCTTCTGTCGTTCATTTCAGCAAGTTTGGAAGTGGAAAACATCGCAATTATACTTTCTTTTTTCAATTCATTGTCGCGCTTATTGAGTCATTGTATTTTCGTTACTCGACAAGTTCCCGCTGCTTCCTTAATTTTCTCAGATTGTCGTCCAAGGCGGATATTCAAGAAATTAGATGTTTCTCGATCTCGATCTAATGAATATGACTTCGGTAACAAGCTCACTTCACTTCATGGATGGTGAAGGCGCTGTACACTCTCAAGGTGAAATATTCGGAGTGAATCGCATATCATGAAACTCGTCGTAATACTATTTCAAACCTGAAGGTGATCCGTTTAATAGGACCACTAATCTAGTACTTTATTTCGAAAAATATTCATGATCTCTTCCATTGAGTTAAACGTGGTCTTCCACCACGTTTAACTCAATCAGCGGCAGGATGTAAATTGCATTCCTTACCGACACTAGCACGAAATGTAACAGGGATTACAAAACGAAGTTATCAGCAGGAAAAAATTGTTAAGCATGAAATGAAATTTGCATTTCAGTTTCCGATATCTGTGGTGTCGCACATACTGTTGTTCATTGGAAGAGCGACACGCAAACTTGTGATGATTCTGTTAGCAGCCGATATTCAGCTGAATGCTTTGAGGAGAGATTTAAAAAAGAAGTTTTAAGGAGAGGAAGAGGTGCATTCTGTATTAAGGATGTGGAATGCGAAGTCGGCAGAGAAAGGAATTTGCACATCACACATACGACTTATTGTGGCACTGTTTGGTTTAGAAGATTGCCATATCGGGCCTATCAAAACCTAATTTAAATTGTGACTAGTATCTAATTTGTTAAAGCCCTATGTTTATTTAAAATAATCAGTCGCTGGAAGACGAAAAATTTTAACTTTCTGACAAGCCACTAAAAGTTGAAGCAATTGCGGCACTCTTGCTGGTCATTCGAGTGCTCCAGAAGGTGGTTTGTTTGCTCAACAGGATCAGCTAGCTCTTTGGCGCTTCCCATGAGATGTTTAAAATTCTCATTTAAGGATCGATAGTCATCCCACTTCTTCAGTATTGAAGTTTGTTTCTTTCACAGATTAGATTGACCATAAAGAACGTGCAGTGAAATCAATATCATTTCTAAGCATTCTCTTTTCGGTTTCAAACATGGAACACTTCGAGCGAGCTCAGTAATAAAAGAAACATTGGGAATAAGAGTAGAATCAGGAGCAATTGCTTCTCCATGGATCACTCACTGCTTTTATATCGAAAATCTATTTTAGCTAGCTGAGCAGATGAGTTTTGTGCAACGCTTTATGACGACGGACAACACATCTGGTTCCTACGCTATGCAACCTTCTTACAGGTTCCTCCAGTGACCTAGACTAACTAATACAAGTTTCGAAATTTCGGTTCTATTTCACGATATTTCTTTTACTCCTCACTTAACTGTCTAGCTTACATCATGGACAATTTCCGCGTCTTTCTTGATATATGCGAGCGAAGATTGGAGATAGCGACACGTAACTGCGCACCACTCAGATCATGCGCAAGTCAGATAAATCATTGCCATGTATTCAATGTTCAACATGCTTCAATACAATGTCCACATTGCATGCTTTCAGTTACAGCTGGTGTGTTGTATGCAGTTTCAAAATGAATGTTACCGTTCACTCTTCCGGTATGCTAGCTGAGGGAATCAAACTAATATAGCGAACGATGAGTAATATGAGTTTCGCAGATATGCTAATGTGCGAGAACATGGAGGCGATGATCTTGAAGCCCGACTTGATAAACATATTTAATCATCTGGTGCATTCACAATCTAAAACTCTAAAATGGAATTTGGAACTCGAAGTGAAAAATACGAAGATGGTGTAATGCCTGCCAGTCACTGATTGTGTCAAATTCAAGCCCGCAGAAGGTAATTTTCCAGCGCGGTTGTAATGTCGTCATTGCTAGCTGATTCACCCACGTACCAGCGACTGATAAGCCTTGCAATAGTTTTGTAATTGCTGCTGCTCAATGACGCCATCGTGACCAAAAGATAACGATTCAAGCACTGCCAGTCCTGAAATAAGACGCTATTATCACATCAGTTTCATACTTCATCTTCACTTAGAGAGACAGCGAAGTTCGGACACTATTTGCGCCGAAATTTGAATTTAATCCTAGAAATACTGCCATGGGTTCGTTCTTATGCAACGTACCGCATATTCTTTGCTTCCTCGAAGATTACAAAGTAATTCTTCTTTTGGAATGATTGGTTTAATGAATGAATTCATCAACTGATCCAACGTTCGGAGCAGCAGAAGCATGTTGCCTCGGAAATTAGTACGTATAAATTTAGTGCAGTTAATCATTTTAAATGCGCCATCTTTGATCATTTTTGTTTCTTTGCCACCTGAATCCAAAGTGCCACCGTAGTTCTCCAGTAATCCGCACAAACAAATGCCAATCTCTTGCATCTTCACTTTCCTGGATATTTCAATGTGAATACACACTGAATCCGGCTTAACTGTCTTCGACTTAATCTTTGATTATGAAAATTCTCTGCATCTCCTACATATTTATTTTGTTAAGGTTTCACTTGATTTTAAATTAATAATTTGGTCCATTGATATTATTGCGCATTTGCTAAATTTCGAATAGCGAAAGCAAAAATATTTACGATGGTATCGGTAACCGTGCCGGCCACTTTTCCATAAACTCTCGATTATTTTTTGACGTACAGTTTAGAATATTTGTAATCCACTGCTTGGTCCTGCCATCAAGCTCGCCGTGGACGACGAGTAGCAGTTCTTTCATCGTTGCATGCAAAACCTTTTATAAAATGAATATTGCAGGGATCACGTCATGAGTCTATGGGTTACTGTAGCTCCATTATCTTGTTGCTATTGCTACTGCTGATTAGTTGTCGCTATTACCCGACTAATTAATTATTAAATCAATAATTTGTTATTATCATCCGCTATTATTAATAAGTTATCATTTAATAATTGTTGCTAGTTACTGTCATGTGTTGACTTGAAAGCTATTAATCGGGATTCGGAAGATTAGTGAACTATACCTTAGGAATATGGTGATATTTCCGCGCTTCACTGCTGGAGAGAATTTTTGCTTGCATGTGTATGTAATCACCTAAGCGTACCATTCCTGCTGCCGGTAAAGCAGCACCATATTTCTCCAGAAACATCCCGAAATCCTTCACTAGTCTTATCTGCTTTCCGCTCTGAACCGAATGCGGCCTGTAGAACAAACATTCTGAAGATATTTCACTTTACATACGTTGGTTGAAATTCGGAATTTAATTTGATTCCATTTAGCCATTGACGTTTTGATGGCTGCTGAATTTAAGTTCCCTGACTTTGACCGGAAAGGAGCTGTACCTTGCAGTTCTAACACGGTCTATAGCTTCCGCATACGTTGAATGTTCTGCCCAGATCATATAAGAAGCAATAACAACACCTGTACGACCAAGTCCTGCGTGACAGTGTATTGCCACCTTTCCTGAACAGATTAAAAAATTGAGAATATTTAGAAGATACCTTAAACATTATTGGCTTCAATTAATTCAACCGTTTCCAAATGTCACATGAACGTACCACGTTTGAGAGAACAATGAAGAACTTTCACGATATCCAGAAGGGTGTCAATTCCAAGAATTCCGAAGTCTGGCCAAACGAAATTATAAAACTGTACTGAAATGGCACGATATGTTTTTTCTTTATTCGTTGCGGAATGTTGCAAAACTTCTTTAATATGCTATAACCCACTCCCATTTTGCATGAGTACTTCCGGATTATATGTGAAACCAGAAGGAAGTAGCTCCGGTCCACAGGAGTCATGTTCACCAAGCATTTGAAGATTAATCACAGCACATATGTTTGCTCTGCAACGCAATATGATAAGCAATAAAGAGGACTCCGTCGTGATAGATGAAATGAAACGAGAGAATTCCAGTCCCTCAAAGACCTATAAAATCTAAGTTTTCATAACCGGTTGGTCTTATGAACGAACTTGTAGAACTGTGCAATGAGGTTATGATCAGTGAATGTTATAGCAGTTGGTCGAGACATCGCCACAATATTTTCAGTTATCCTGCAATAATTCCAGTAAAATTTGCTATTAAAAATTACAAAGTCCAATGTTTAATTAATAAAGTGATAAAAGTATATTCAACCATGAGGAATATAACCCTCGGATAGCCTGCTCTTTCACGGACCACGGTTTCCATGAGCAGTACTTGCAGTTTGCACCATTGCAGTATAACTTACAACGCCATGACCACGGCGTTACATATAGTATTCCATAACGGAACGATAGATTTGAGAATGATGCTGCAAAAGTGAAAGTTTAGAAAGACAAGCATGAATTACGTTCTTGGCAATTCCTAATTATTTCATCGTTTCATTTCAGTGCGATTCCTCTCCTCGGCTGTTGAAACCTGAACTGTTGTAAAGTTATAAACAACAATAGTAATTAACCAGTACTATCATTCCTCTGAATTAACTTCCAACTTGGAATTTCTATTGTACTGATTACACTATGCTGTAACTACTGCTAGTTTGCATCCATACGACGTGTCAAACACTGAGGTTTGAAAAGAGTTGTGGATTTTTTTGTGTTGTTACTGGCGAGTAGACACCAGTGATGACGGGCAGACTAAGGTAAAAGCAATGACGCATTATACAATGTTCTCATACCACGTCCGTGTCCGTAAGAAGCTCGCACGTTGCTCGTCTCTTTTCGTCCTTTCATTGAATCATTTTAGAGCAAATTAGCCAGTTATAAATTTAAATATCCATAAGCAATCGGAGGTAATCACCTGAAACAAGAAATGGGTCTTTGTCTGCTGGACGATGAATCGAAATACTGCTTGTTAACAACACTGAGAAGCCGAAGCGAGCTTATTTGCGATGTTCGACGCAACGAGAATTATGCGGAAGAATGAAATCAAGAAGGTTGAAATGTGAAGAAAGGACGAAAGGAAGGAGAAGGGAGGGGAGGGGTCATATGTGCAACGGTATGTGTGGACGGTTGTCATGGAAATGTGCTCGGTAACCGAATAAACAATCGACTGCACTACCGGTCACTTTATCGGCATGCGAAACGCACTCCGACACTGTACCGCACGGAGCTCTGATCGGATCGCAGCTTTCACTCCAACCAACTAAGTGCGCTCGTGGACTGATCCAGTGGAAAAAAATCCATTTTGCTTGTTCTTTGTTGTGTTAGTTATGCGCTGATGCCTCTGTGAAATCTGTTGAAAGCTAACCATATTGGCTTCAATCTAATCGATGCGCTCGTTCAAACAAGTCAGAGCTTTGGTGCATATATTACCTCTAGAATTGCTACAGTTATTCACGTTAGGGTCTAGCCTTTGATACAGCAGCAGCAGCAGCAGCAAGTCTCAAAAATACCATGCACGAATAATTGTACAGTTGGCGGACAGCAGCTGCACGTCATTCCAGCTACTCTCGCTGCGGAACTATCTGCCGGATGGATCTGTTGGGAATTTATGCGCATCGACAAGTCGATTTCACATCTTTCAACATTTCAAACACTATTTTCTGCTCTCTAGCGAACGCAAAGAACGTTTCATTTTCCTACATGTGGTCAGTCGCTTCACTTCTCTTGATCTCACACATTCCTTCGATTGCAGAGGATGACGTGGGAAGAATGGGCTGAGAGTACCTTCCAGCATACATTATTGCACCTCATCTGAGCAACGTGCGGAGCAAGCAAAATTGGCTTCTTGCACTGCGAACTGCAATTCTAAAGTTTGACAGTAAATAGTTGTGCGCGAATTGCCGTTGGAGATAGGTGTGCCAACAAAGATGAATATGCGCATGATGATGGTGAAAAAAAAAATGCTCATCACTGAAGGGAATGAATGATCTGCCGTCGCTGCTACTGTTCAGAAAGAACGATTCATCGAAGATGGTTCGGTTCTTCCTCTCCTAAATTATGGGTGGGTTAGCAAGTTTGAGAAGTTATTTGAAGGAGAGCAACTTTGGGCGAATCCCGAAACACTCTGCACGAGTGAATGAGGAAATCCATCCAAATCGAAGTCTTCCACATCCGCATCCGCATCCGCATCCGCTCCTTATTTCTTGTTTTGTTCCTTGTTTTCATTTTGCGTATTACATAAGCGTCTTGTTCCGGAGGTGGTTGAAAATTCCTTCACAGAAACTGTAACAGCGATTGGAAATCCTAAATGAGGTTAGCAGATAAATCAATCATCCGTCACTTCATGCACAAAGCGAGCACCTTCCCACTCACATCATTCTTGCTTCGTAACTAATTGGCGAATTGTTGTCTCTTGTCGTAGATCGTTGTGCAACAAGCAATACTCTAATACTGCTCCCTATTCTAAATTAGCTCTGATATGATCCACTGATTTATGCTGACGGCATCGCTTCTTCAGTAAAGTAATTATGCATGCGCTCTTCGGCAACACCGGCTATTGGTTAATCCAGGAACTTCTTAAGATGCACAACGATAGGCTTTGAATGAAGCAAGCACATAAAAGCGCCCGCCCGCCGAGCAGTGGTGATCTTTCGTCGCTCATTTCCCTCACATTCCATTCTCGCTCCCTGAATGATGTTGAGGTTGAAGTTAAAGGAAGTTTTAAACATCACGATCAAACTTAACAGTCCCCTTCCTCACCTCCCCATATCCAACACTGAAGCTTTGCTGAGGGGTAAAGCAGCGATTTAAGCCACCACACCTTATCCCTCCTATAATTGTAACCGTTTTGTTGCCGGTCGACATCACTGCCAACCTTTATCAACAATCACTTTCTTCAGCATCAAAATTACACCTCATGACAGGAGAGACTCACTTCACACTTCTGTTCTCTCTCTCTCTCTCTCTCTCTCTGTGTGTGCTGTGTCGGGAAGAAGAGAGGGAGATGGAGAGACAGAGAGAGAGAGAGATAGAGAGAGAGAAAGTAACGAAGCAACAAACAAACGAGCAAAGTGAGCAAAGGAAGCCTACGAGTTAGTCTCTCTCTCTCTCTCTCTCTCTCTCTCCTTCCCATCTCTTCACTTCAATTCATTGAATTGAAAAGCGTTTTCGGTACGCGATGGTGTAGGAAACGTAGCGGCGGACGGTCGGGTGTTAACGTCGTCGTCTCCCTGGTTTCAATGTTTTCCTGTTGTTGTTCGTTTTCGTTTAGCGCATGGCTAAGGAATTTTCGTCCTGCGATTCTCCGTTCTCGTTCCATCTTCGGCTTAATATAATATAAAAGCTATTATGAGAGTCCTGCAAGACTTGTCATCCATGTTTTTGCTGCAAGTGTGTATGTGTGTGTGTGTGTGTGTGTGTGTGTGTACGTGTGTGTATGCGTATCTGGTTCCAGGAGGCGTTTCGCGTTGCTGATACAGTGGGTTCGGTGAAAGTCCCACGTCCAATCCCGGATAAATGTAGGGAGTTGTAAGGATGATAGCAGCCTGTTCCGTTCTTTTGTCCATCAACCGCTTATAAATATTTGTTTGAAAGTTGCTTCGTTCACTTAAGCCTTTTTTCTGGTCGGTTACTGAGCTTGGATTTTTTTTACTTGGTTTTTTTTTACTTGAACACGGAATTTTTTTTGAGCCCGTTGGAAACTTGTTTCCATCCGTTTTCACCAAGTACCTCTCTAATCCAACACACAATGTGAAAAGGGTTATTCAGAGCGTCATCGATGTTTGTCAAACGGTACAGGCGAATTCATTGACTGTCTCCGGAAAATGGATTTTATTGTGCCCAATTGCAGCTTTCCTCTCATTTTAGCGGCCTTTCTTTCAGTTGCAACTTCTGTAGGTTCCGCTCACCTTACGATTTCAGCTGCCCAAATACATACATGTGCCGTTACACATTGGAGAAAACAAAGGCGTGTTTTTTTTCTTGCATCCTGGTGCATCCGCATTTGCCATGTTCTTTCCAACATCTTTGCCTCCCTGTCAGGTGCATGTTGTTGCGAAGCAGATTTTAAGGAACAGCTTAACATCACAAGTTGGAAGAAGTTAAAGGAGCCGTATGGGAGAGCGGATTAGCGCATGCAAGATCACGGTGACGGTTCGGTGATCACTTAAATCGTTCTAGTCAGCGTGTGCTTGTCACTTGTCTGTGATAGTGTGGCATTTGCTTTGTGTGCACCGTCACTCACACACTGCAAAACACACCGTTCCGCGGCCCTCCCTGCTCTTGAACCGTTCCTATTGACCTTGCGAATTTTTGAAGTGCTGCTTTTCAGCAGCAAAAGGGCGAGGCGGACGGCCGTGATGAACGCTTTTGTTAGCAGCAAGCTTGCTACTTCTGTCTGGGATATATGTATGTGTGTGGATGGACAGATGAGGTGCTACATGCTGTGGTGTTGTAGTGCTGCTGGCACATCATCCGGGTGTGGTCGAATACTCCCTTCTATGAGGCTACAAGATTTCTTCCAGCTGAATTGAATGATTCTAGAAAGGTGGGTGGAATCGTCCAAAGTGCTTCTCTTCAAATCGAGCCCATCAGTGAGTGATCACTGCCTTAGGAGATGTGGTTCAGACTTTGAGTGCTGCTGCAGACGGCCTTTCTGCTTCGGCTAATAATACTGCACTGGACTACCTCCGTAACTGTAAGCTGCAGTAAGAAGTAACACTTCCTGACATCAGGACACACGTATACGTGTTCATGATTATGACGAAATTCACACATGTCTTGCCAACTGTTGCTACCTTATCAACGCAACACACACTGGCGGCATCTGTTGGAGGAGTGTGTGTGTGTTAGGAGGAGTTCCGTCGCATATCCTCTACACTTTTCCAGCTCCATCACAGAATTCATATCAGCTATGATATTAATTGCTGCGTAACTTGTGAATCTCCCATCCATGCATCATCTAAAGCTCGCTGTCCCTGTCTGACCTTTTTTAACTCTCTCCAAGACTGTAGGTATGGTGAATGGTGAAATGCTGGCACTGGTGGGAATGAGATTTCCGGCGTAGAATGTCTAAATTGGTGCGCCATAATTTAAAAGGGGAAGAGGCTCCGAAGTTTGTGGTCTTTCCTGCGTCTTCAGATTGCTGATGGCAAGGAAGTAAACTGCTCGTTACTCTGGTTGCTTACTCAATCCTCGACCTCGTAATATTTGTTATCAAGGACCTCGGCGTTCGGTAACTCCCTCTGCCCTATCTCAGTCTTCCCTCCTTCCCTCATTCATGCTTCCTTTTCGTTTTCTTGAATTGCTCCTGCTCAATGCTTCATCACCTTGTTCGCAATGAGCAGTAGTAGATGGTGAGGTATCATTTCATTTTAATCGGGTCCACGGAGAAAACTCCGCCATTGTTATTCTCGCCAGTTGCTAATTTGCAAACAATGGATGGGGTTGCCACACATGGCATGATCTAATTGGTGAGCGTTGATTTGGATCTACCTGGTTTTGCCGTGCACGTTGAAGTGGAAGGGTGCGTGGACGTGCCACTGCGTATCAGCATTCGCATTACAGATTTGGAGCGGTGATGCGCTTTACAAGTATCCGTGATGTCAAGTTTCTCTTTCATTAATCAGATTGATCGATCCATCAACACATTCCCTTCCTTCCACTTATTTTTCGTGAACATTTATAACATTTGAATAAGTCGTCACGACTTGCATACCATCGTACAGTTAGTTATATGGTTTTTCGGAGGAGAGTTGACGGTAAAGTGTTCGTGCAAATTACGTTTACGTTTCCGCTTCCAGTACTATCATTCTTCCTTCTTTCTCCTCTTCAAATGGGGAATCAAAAGCATTACCCACATACATACACTTTCGAGTACCAACAAGGCAACAATGTGTTTTGTTGAAATGATTGGCTGCATTGGGGCGGATGATGGTAGGGGGAATGGCAAGGAGAAATTATCAATGATAGGTTTGTTGATAAGCAGTCAGTGACAGGTGAACACGCTGGCAATTTTTGTAGGAAAGCAGATTGACAAATTAGTGACAACAGACTTGTTCGATCACCGCCACGTTTACTGTGTAGCTTGGAAAAGCATTTTTCAATGTTTCGCTTGCAGCTCGATTCAAATTCACCTTCGCACTGGCAATCGCAAGGCATCTGTATGAAGTGAGTGGACGATTCAACTTTGTTCATTGCCGCAAAATTCCTTCGCGATCTCGCAAACGTTTCGTGCAGTTTGACCTTTGCTTCATTCTTTGTTGAAGGAATAAAAATTGCTAGGGGGCTAGAAAATTTCGTGAGGATTAATTTGTTGCGATGGCTCGTTTTGTTAGAATTGCTGTGACTATGAATTACGAATGAAGAAAGGGAAACTGGCCTAATGATTCAGCCGAATGTCGTCTTGCCCTTCTTGCTCTGGTTTTCATCATCCCTTCTAAACTCACCTATTTATTATGATCCTGATAACAGCATTTTCTTATGTGTTCCCTCAGCCCATTGTCAATCGTCTATTGAATTGCGTAGCGTACATTGGCAGCTTTTCTGCGCTCCATCTGTTTCATATGATTTACTAACCTACGTTAAGCTCATGGGAAGCGTTTGTCCAACTTTTTCAAAGCGTACTTCCTTCCTAGTTCGCCCCTGACTTTGAACTACGTCCTTATCCGAACAATTCACGTTCGTTTAATATTCCGATGAAATGTCTCTCGTGTGCACGCTTCGCACACACTTCCTTCTTTCTCGCTTAACATCACTTTGAATAATAAAGCATAAGTAGTTGGAATCGTCTGTTATCCACCGCGCAAATACTGCATACTTCACACAGGTTTTTCATATCCAAGCGTGCATCATGTGAAACAGACCTGTGTCATTTGGGTACATCTCTATACCGACCTTTGTGTTCTTTCCCATTTTTAGGATGCGCAACTCACCTATGATTAACATTAAGCATTTATTGCCATTATGTAAGGTCGATATAAATGTTGAAAAACATCATTTGTTTCTTATAATTGCAGGGGTACGAGTTGGACAAGCTCGACTGTAAAGGACGTACACTACGTTACCTGCGTCTTTTAGGCGCGCCGCCTGTTTATCTAGCACATTTACTTCAATTTACTGCTACCGGTGCCTCGTAATTGTGTCTCTCTTCTCTTCCGTTAACATCAGGCAGTATCTTCTTGTTGGAAAAAAAATTAACTGAATTCGCATCATTGTTTTGCTGAGGAAGTGTGCGATGCGAGAGTCGTTAGAAGCATTCCAAGATGAGATGTTCTGGACGATCATCGTTGGATTCTTCATTGCATCAATCCTTGCATTTGCGATTGGTGCTAATGATACAGCAAATTCTTTCGGGACGAGCGTTGGAAGCAAGGTTTGCTAAACATTTCAAAAGGGTTGACGTACAAAAAACTAAAGTAGCATTCGTTGCATTATATCAAAAATTGGTGAAGTAGTGTACCAACTTTCAGGTGCTTACTCTCCAGCAAGCTTATTTACTAGCCTCTATTTTTGAAACCCTTGGAGCAACATTGTTGGGATACCAGGTTACGGATACAATGCGAAAAGGCGTCATCGATTTGTCTGTTTATAACGGTAGCGAAAATGAGCTTATGCTTGGCCAGATTTCCGTGCTGTCAGGTGGAGATATCCGTAATAAATTTTTGAATTCATCAATTCCATCAGTTGAGATTTCTGGCATAGTTCACCGTAAAACTCTTGTGAGGGCATTGTTGATATTTAAGATATCCTTTTACGCACACTGCTTTTGATAGTCCTTTTGAAGTTTGTAGGATGCGGTGCATGGCTACTTATAGCGACATTTTTGAAGCTACCAGTGTCAACAACGCATAGCATTGTTGGAGCAACTCTTGGTTATTCGTTGCTAGCTCGCGGTGCGCAGGGAATACGTTGGTGGCCAGTCATCCGCATATGTGAGTTACGCCACATCTGTGCCAAAGTAATTTCCAGTCATTGGTTTTTTTCTTCATTATCACCCTCTCACAGTTTGGTAGCGCCTTCAGTTCGGAAAGAATTTCGAAGTTGTGAGTGCTGAATAAAATCACAGTTGCAATCCACGCAGAAAACACGGATGCAATATGAAACAGGGAGATTGTCCAGAGACTATTGTAAATAGAACGATAATTTTCAATTTTCCCTATGAAATTGCGATATACATGAGTTAAAAAAGATGAAGTCTTTTAAAACCGTGTTTATTATTTTAATTTTGTTGGTAAACTGTAATATTTGTTGAATTACCTGTTTTAGTTATATCGTGGTTCCTGTCACCCTTGCTTTCCGGCATCGTTTCAATCCTTTTTTATTCGTCCATCGACCATATTGTATTACGACGACGACGTCCTTTACACTGTGGCTTAATCCTTCTGCCTGTTTTGTATTTCATCTGTGTAGCTGTCAACGTTTTTGCTGTTATGTACAACGGTTCCGAATGTATGTTTTGAAGGAAGCTTTTAACTGTATCAGTTCCAAACACCTTTTTTGTTTACTGCTTCTAAGCCTTACTGTCAGTCTGTAAGTGCCTCTTTGATACATTTCGGGATTCCGGACGCAAACAAGACTTTAATGAAAGGATAGTTTTTTGTCCCAAACAACTCTCTTAGCCGCATATTTCTTGAAAAACGCTCCACTTACTGATTTTTTTGGTAACACTGGTAAGTTTTACAGTTTTGGGTCTTGACAAAATGCCGGCATGGGCTATTCTGGTGATAACATTCAGTGCAGCAACAGTTGTTGCATTGCTCGTGCATTTCATAATGGCGCCGCAGCTGAAAAAACGTATTTTAGGTGAGGCGTTTTTTTCACCCACAAATATGGGTTAATGTAATGGTGTTGAACTTTCAGATTTCGTCATTACACCTTCCCATGAAATTCTTTTTTTTTTTGAAAAGTCGAACTGTCATAATTTGGCATGCAAAAGTTTTAAAACTTTTAAATTTATGAAGTTAAACGATTAAGCCATGGAAGAGGAGTAAAGAATTCTTCGCGCTTTTTCAATTTTTCAATTATTTTCCAGTAGCTTTGACCTTGGATATTTGTAAAACTTTTGGCATCTGTATGTAACATTTTGACAGTACACCAGTTAGTACTGTATCCTACACTCCGCTTGATCTCTAAATTTTTATTTTTATACTAATGGTAACTGTGGGTTACGTATAGACACGCCAATACCAAATTTCAGGATGCATAGATAAATCACTTCAAAACTGTCAGTAACAAAAATGAACTGGTATAAGCTGTGAAATAAAATAGAAGTGTTATTTAATAGCATTACTGATTACATGGCGAGGTTTGGATTGTGCAGCTAGCAAAATGAATGCATAGAAAAATGTTTTAGAATTTGTTCTGTAAGCATAGCGACTATCCTAACTTCATATTTGCCAGAATCATAATTGATTGTCCCTATTGAGCGTTTTATTTTACTGTTTTATGTGCACATGGTGTTTCAGATTCACGTTCCCTTTTGAACTACGAAGATGAAAAACACATAACACTAGGACCCACTACCAGCGGAGAACAGGAACTAGCTGAAATATCGGTTGATTTGCTCAACAATAATGGTAACAATACTCATGTGACTATGATAGAAGAAAGTGGGGTGGTATCCAACAATTTGCCAACAAGTAACAGCGATGGACACCATGGTTTAGGTACCAACACGGTGAGACCAACGAAAAGTATCGAAACATTCTTCCGTTCCTCTAAACCAGAAGATCCGCAAGCATCTCAGTTGTTCAGTTTCCTTCAGGTGCTTACAGCTTGCTTTGCCGGTTTCGCACACGGTGGCAACGATGTAAGGTATGAGTATTTCAATTAATATTTGTGCTTCCTAAGATTTGAAGGAAATCCGTCTGTACAATTATTAATTCCTTTAATAAATTCCGAGGTTTTTAATGTGTTCAACGGTATTACACAGTCACAGCTATGTTAGTAAAGTTCAAATTCTCTTCAATATTTCATTTATTGTTTGTGAAGGTATTGTAAAATCAAAAATTTAAAAGTTTCACTCGTAAAAAGTTGGAGATTCGAATATCCAACCGTTGTGGTTTTATTTATTAAATTTAATATTTAGCAACGCAATTGCACCGCTCGTGTCACTCTATGCCATTTACAAGGAGAATTCGGTAATGCAACGATCCACAACACCAGTTTGGCTTCTGCTTTACGGTGCTGGTGGCATGTGTGTCGGTCTTTGGGTATTGGGACATAGGGTTATTTATACGGTTGGTGAGAATCTCACCAAAATTACACCACCAAGGTAAGATGAGGGAACTCTTTTATTCATAATGCTCCCTACAGTTTTCATACTTTTTATGAATCGCAGATATGTCAGTGCTCGAACTCCGTCCCCTTGAAATTTTCAATTGAAGTTTTAATTTCAGTGGTTTTGCAATCGAATTTGGTGCTGCTGTAACAGTATTAGCTTCAAGCAAATTTGGTCTTCCAGTGAGCTCTACGCAATGCAAGGTTTCGTGTCGCAACTGTTGTTCGAGGGCTTCTAAATTCCTTTCGCGAATGTTTGGGATAGTATGGCGCAGTGATGCCATTTTTTATTGCATTTTGTTGTTTAAGTCAATCAAAGCCCTTAATTGTAACCTTTTATGACGTGAAACACACAAACCATTTTGATAAATACCCATAATGTAATATTCAGGTTGGCAGTGTGGTAGCAGTAGGTGTGGTACAGGCAAGCAGCTCTGTAAAATGGTCTACTTTCCGAAACATATCATTGTCCTGGCTTGTTACTTTGCCTTTAACTGGTAACAGTGTTTTGTTTATATCTATTTTCTCCTTCAGGTTAATTCCATGTTGTCACAAGTTTTAGAAATAGCTATAACTTCGAGTAAAATTTCAAAAACACAGGTCCAATTATTACGTGCACTACATTACCTGGTTGTATGTCACTCATGGACGGTACTGCATTCCGAAAGAAGTGCACAGTGTCAGCTGGATAATGGTTCACTTCAGTGCTATTTTCTTATTAAGATTAGGATGGTCCGTTGCAGGTGTCCTCAGCGCGTTGGTAATGCTGGTTGCGCGTTCGATCGTTCTATGATAACTATCAGTGTTTTATCATTAGTTGCTCATTCATTTGATTTTGGTTTACGATGATATAGAATAATAGCTTTTGTTACTGCATGAAAGCGAACATTTCTTATAAGTTCATCTCGATCTTATTCTCACACGGAACCACATTGTTTGTTAATTTTTAAAGGTATTGTAAATAAAGCCTTTCTTAGAAGTGATGGTTTGACAGCACTCACCAGAAGATTTAACCGAGAGAAATGATGACTTACTACTACTCACTGGAGCGTGTGTGACCACTGGTAACCTCCATGTTTAACGGCAAGAATAGAGGGAGGGGGAGTGGAAGAGTCCAACCAAGGCTTATGAGGGGAGATGCCTGTACTTGCTAAAATGTCTCTCGGGCGCTAAAATCAGATGACAATTGTTTTGAAACACGAGATGACTCAGCTAACGAGAACTACGTAGAATTCTTGATCGTATTCAAAGATATACTTACGATATACTTATTAACAGTTCCTCTCCGAACACGCTTGGCTTATGCTATCTCTGAAGAGCGCGTGGAGTGGTGTGCATGAGAGAATGTTAGCAAACTCTGCTATTTGGAAGTACGTTGGTGTATGCATGGGTGTGTGGGAAGAAGATGTTGCATTGTGGTTTGATTTCCTTGCCTGGTTTTCGTCTCCTGCTTTCCAGGAAAGCTGTACGTGTAATATTCCGTGCGATCTTTTACTGTCGCTTATTTGTCATTCATGACAAGGAAGAAAAAGTAGGAAAAAGATGATGCGAGAGAAAGGCGAGAAAGGGTTGTTCAGCGCCAAGTAGCTCTCAGTTCGTACTTTGATCGCTTGGTGTTTCTCTCTTTTTGTCGTAATGTTTGCGGAAAGCTTTCACGTGCGTGGGGTGATGTTTCTGGTGCTTCAATGCTTCATAACATCCATCACTTCCTTATAAATGAATGAACGAGTAGCTACTTCCTATCTTTAGGAAGAAAGAAAAAGTTTACTGCTGTTAACCAGTCATTCCATGAAGACATCAAAACTGCTACTGGCACCGCACTGCCAGCAGTTATCAGAGTATGTGCGCATACACACACACACACACACACACACACACACACACACACACACACACACACACGTATGTAGACTGGCTTAATTGATGTGAACGTTAATATCGGAATTTCGAATTTCTTCGTGTCCCACCTACTGCTCCAAATGGAAGCAGCATCGAGGGAAGCGCATGCTTGCTTCTCCACGTGCTTCTCACTCTTCCGGCTCTATATGTCCTTGCATCTGAACGCACCTATCTTCTCGCTGCAACATTTCTTATCCTTCTTCCACGCAACACTTCTCTTCGTATCGCACGTACCTGCCTGTTATCGTCGTCACATCAAGTCGTCACCGTATCGTCTCTTTTCATCTTTGCTGCCACCCTTGTTCGGCTCATCCTCCCCCCTTTTGTCCTCCCTTCTGCTCAACCCCGTACCACTGCTGCACCACACTTCATGCATTCGTTACGCATCACTTACTGATCATCTGCATCATTCCACTTTACCGATCCTTCTTCCTATTTGGTACACGCGATGACAACTTTGCATCTTAAGTTATCCTCAGCAAAGCTGCAAGTACACGCTGCTGCATCCAGTATCCGCATCACAATTTTATAAAAAATTAGGGAATGCATTAATTTCTATCACTGCTGCTTCAAGTCATTCCCTCGCTGTTCTGCGGGTTATTCGTCTAGATAATAGGGATAGATCCGAAGAATGAGCGGCACAACTTACAACTTTTCCCCTCCACTTTTCAAGTTCTAAGTAATTTCCGGTAAATCTTATCTGCGGTAGTCTTATTCCAAACTTTTTGTTGGTCCTTGTTTGAATTTCATTTCCATTTTCCGATATTCTAAGCAAATTTCGTTTGATCAGTTTTAAGTAGGCTATCGCCCAATGTTTAAGAATTCAAATGTTAGGGAGATCCGCTCTTATATGTTTAAAAAGATCCAGGGATATCGACTAACGATAATTGCTTTCCACCATAGCAATGGATAGTTAGAATTGATTTTTAGGTTTCCCTGCAACGACGACTTTGCGCAGTTTTATTTGCCGGATAGGGTTGTTGTTACTTCTTACAATGTGGAGGAGGAGGTCTGCTGGACAGAGAATTGTCTGCTCGTTTGAAAAGTAATTCCCGTGGGAAGGAATCGTAGGACATGAAAAGGAGATGAGTGTAGAAAAGACAATACCATTGTTGGATGGATACTCCATTGAGCTACATCAAAAGCACTCCCTCACTGTCCGCACCGCATTGACATAACAGTCTCGCGCTTTGGCGATTTGTGGACCTTGGAGCTTTAACATTAAACGGCTGTTTTTTTTTCGTACCCTCCTCATTGTCCTACTGCAGCAAACCGTTTGTTTTTATTTCTGACAATGCTTTCTGAGTGGACACAATATGTTTGGAGGATAGCGCTCGGGTAAATTGGTTTCATCAGAAAGACAGGTGAACTGCTCCCCGTATTGCACACCGGTGTGATGAAACTCGTTGACCTCTGGAAAGTGAATGAGTGGAGCGAAAATAGTGCAGCATGCTCGCGCACACATCTTAGCCCGGTGTTTGTCAGGCATGATATCATGTGGCTGCTATTCAGGTCAATTTAAATGCGTATAGTTGTGAGGAGTGGAGAAGTGCAAGACTAACAACAACTATAATGCATTTTATTAAGTTCGAGCTGCAGCGGAGAACAGCCACCTTCCGTCTACAAAATACATGTATGCATCAGTGGAAAATAACCGCAATACTACGTGTGCCGGAATGAATGGGGTATGTGTGTGTGTGTGTGTGTGTGTGAGAGAGAGAGAGAGCAGATGTAAAGTTGATGGGAGAACTTTGTCTTATCCCTTTCAAGAAACCTGTTTGCAATCTGGAATGGAATCAGTCAGTCTTTCGTGAAGAATATTTGATTATAGCTATAGCACTGCTCTTCACACTCTTCACGAGCACTGCGTACGGTGACCTTGTCTTATCCTTCTCCTCCCCATCCTGCTTTTAATCCCAGCAATCTTTACTCCCAGCTCGCGTAACTCATCAGTCTCGTTTCCTGCAATCCTCACTTAACGCTTCGTGGGTGGAATGTTCGCTTCTGCTCGCTGTTCAGTTTCTAACTCCCCACCCACATATGAGAAAGCCGTTGAGAGTTCCAGGAAGAATTGTTCCAGGCATAGGTTTCTTTGATATTCTGTTACAGTGAGTCATGAACGCTTCACATCCTCCCTTCTGGGCTTGCTAACTTTTCGTTGTGAACGTAATCACAGCACTGCTGTTTCGCTAGATGCACTTGTTTGTCCAAAAGGTTGTCCTACGAGAGCACCACTGTTAGGGCAGTTGTGTGACAAAGATGTTCGTGCAACGTACACTGTAGAAAATGGATGGCAGGATAAGAGAGAAATAAAACTAAAATCTGCAGATCTAATGGGTATGACAAATCAATCAGTTCTACAACTATTATTATTATTATCGTCCACAGCTGCATTATTGCGCCCGACCAGTGCTCAACAAGTGTTTCTCGAGCGACGTAATCGACTTCTTCCTTGTCCGATTGTTTGCATGACGTGCAGTCACAACTATGCATGCAGATTAGTTGCAGTGAATCGGCGAATAAAATTTCAGATTTAGACACATTTTATATCGCTGAAAGTGCGATGGATGATGCTTCAAGCAGGAAGGCTGATGGCTTCTACTTCTGCCCACTCCTTAATTGCGGGTTAATGGTAGAGTGAGTGGAAGTGGTGTTTGCCAAAGAGCGGTTGTTATATATAATAGGTGGAGAATATCAATGCATCCTGCAGTTTTACCAAATAAATTGGCTTATCGACTGATCCACAGTCCTCCATATCATTGATCTTTCAGAGCTTGATCAGCTCCCGGCACCCGATATTGGTGATAACGACGTATTACCGGAAGTGCTCCTTACTACTCTCAAAAAAACAAGCGAAAGTCTAAACGCTGGCAACGAGATACCACCCGACACATTGATTGACCCGGATGGGCGTATCGTTGCTTTTTCCAAACAATTTGGACAGAAGTAATACTTTTCAATTTCAACAATACAGCCATGACGCCCCAGGCCAATGTGAATTAAGGCTGCCATAGCCAAAGTCATCCTGCACCCATTTTTAGCATTTTCGTATAATTCTAATTAATTTATAGATATGCAGAAGAACTGCAGGAAGAAAGAAAACTTCTGCGAGAAATAGCCAAAAAAGACGGTAAAGAATTGGCTTCGTGGAAAACATGCATATGGACAGCGCTTGGCTGCATTTGCATCGTCGCATGCGGCATTGCACCTGCATTTCTCTTACCAAATGATTTAACTGAGTTTCTACAGTCAAACTGTAAGTTTCTCTTCGCATAAAAAACATGTATTCTGTCTTTCAAGTATGTTGAAATAGAAACAAATTTCTTTTAAAAAAAATTGCAATTTTCGAAACTGCTCTCAAATCCATGAAAAATGAGCATTCTATAAGTTATTGATTGATTCGCACAAACTAAAAAAAGATCTGAATTGTGCCGAAAGTTAATAAGTATTTATGTATAGTATTTGCAACATTTTCCTTTCACGTTTTATTGACACGAGTGGATGCGTATATTTCAGATGGTCGTCGAAGCTTGCGTTTGCTACTAAGTTTCGCCGTTGGGAGTCTGATTGGTGATGTCTTCCTCCACTTACTTCCAACTATTTGGGCAGATACCCAAGGTTATTTCTATTTCTTGTTCTACAACAGAAGTAACAGTGTTATTGTTAGGTTAATGTTTGTATTACAGTGGATAGATTGACAGCAGGTGCATGGACAACAGCAGGTGTGTTGTTATGTTTCATATTGGAGAAGCTCTGTCTAACAAGTGAATCTGGTCAGCGTAGAGTAAGTTCTTTGATTAAAAGAATATTTGTTTAAAAATTCTAGAAATTTAAACTAGCAAGTCCATTTAGAGATTAGCAGATGAAATCATATCACCTTCCTCGCTATCATCAACAAACAGATCAGCGAGACGGTCCTCACGTCAAAGTCTAGATTAGATCACAATTAACGTAATTTATCTCTCAAATTACTTGCAGATATGTGCGATATTAAATCTTATTGCCAATTTTATGGATAATTTCACTCACGGACTAGCCGTTGGGGGTTCATTTCTAATGGATACCAAGGTTGCTGTTGAATTTGTTTGCTTCGTGACTTTTTTTTTCACTAGTTTGGTATTTGATTAGATCACTAAAATTTCCTGTGTATTACTGATGAATTTGATTGGTTGTTTTATGATAGTGACGATGGAATCTCTGTGACGATCTTCTGTAGAAGAAGTTCGTTCATAACTGCAAGCAACTCAGGCTTGGTTATGCTAATTTTATTTCAAAACTTGTTGCATCTTTAACTAATTCATTTGTAAAGCTGAAAGTGATTATCTGCAGCTTGGATTGTTGACAACATTCTCAATTGTTATCCATGAGTTGCCCCATGAAATTGGAGACTTTGCCATCTTACTTAGCGCTGATTTCAACAGACGGTCTGCTGTACGAGCTCAGGTGAGTCATTCTTCCTGGACATTTTGAAGTGATGAGGAGATCAAAAAGGCTGCACCGTCCTGGATTTCAAAATCATGACTATCAGCAGATATGGTTACAGTTGTTGACCGCGATTGGTGGTGCTCTTGGAGCATGGACAGCATTATTCTTGCATAACGAATGCGCAGCGAGTGCGGCTTCACAACATATTCTGCCATTTACAGCCGGTGGTTTCATCAACATTGCTCTTGCCCAGATGTTACCGGAATTAATGAAGGAAACCGATTCAAGGTACCAGTCTATTGCTATCTACCAAAAAGAAACAGATATCTTCTCTGGCTTTCTTTATCGAATGGTAGGTAGCTGCCGTTAAATGCAAGTGTTGGCATGCCACCCACTTCGACCCCCGAAGGGTTTTATTCAACGAATTCACCGAACATTCCCCCTCAGTCCCTGCACAGAGTTGTTCTTTACGCTCACACTTTTCAGGCAAAATATTTTGCAGTGGATGTGTTTCTTGGTTGGCATTACACTAATGGGTGCGCTGAATCAATTTCATCTCCACTAATAATGCCATTCCGCCGAACTGGAGCCTTGTGCTTTAATCGGCACCTCTAGTTACGATATTATTTTTCGATGGATATTCCATCTTCGTCTCACTTCTTATAGACTAGTTTCACTAGAAAAAAACCTTCGAAGTCTTTCCAGTGATAAACAGGCAATGTTCCCTTCAGCTAACACTATATTAATGCCTTCACATTTCATTACCTATTCTTATTCCTTGCAATGATTATTGCTCTTCGGTACAATAAACAAATACAAGTCAGTTTTTTTGACAACACTTGCAGATTATTCAATAAACAAAAAAAAAACAGAACAAGATAAGATCGACTGGTCGACAGGAAAGATGAAGGCAGTTAAGGCTGTACACAAGCGGATTTTCTTTGATATAGCGCAGTGTAAAGAATCGAAAAACGACTGAATATTTTATATCTAAGTGGTGGACATGCCTTCCCCACAGATACAGATGATTGATATTGGTCATATGCAAGACTGCATCCCACTATACTGCGTCCAAAGCATGTGTCTTTAAATATGGATAGCGCACCCTGAACATTCCCATACCCATGAAGTATGTTTCTGACTGTCGAGACCTCTCAGCGGTAAAGTGGACATGGGCTAGTAATTTCATTGCGCTCCCCGTTAAAGATGAAGTCTGATTACAATAACAGGTCAGCTTAGCAAGCTCGGGTTTCAGAGGGTGGGTGGGGTTTCTTCAAAGAGAACTTTCACCGGTGCAGGGAGTGGAGAAAATCAGTGGAAGTCAGTTTCGTTTTAACAGGAGTAAACGGGTAATAATTTGATGAAAGGAAAGATATATAAGGAGAATAGAAACGGTAGTTAAAACATGAGTGAAGAAATATGGTGGTGATCAGCTGGATTTGCATATGTTCCGGCGTGTATTGTATGGACCCGGATTGAAGTGCGACGCCGTTTTACTGTCTGAATAATTTACATCCTTGTCATTACAGGGAATTGAAAATGTTGGACATTGAAATGAAATGAGTCACCAAGAATAATAAATAGATTTTGAGCCATGCATTTTCTAGAGCTAAAAGGTGCTTAGCAGTATATATGCGGATGATGTATTTATTACGCTGTACTTTGGAAATCTTACAAGTATTTCTTTTCTTCGAAATTATTGCATAAAAATGATGCACTGTTTTAGAAGTGAAATATGTAGCTATCCGGTATCCCGGTATTATGCAGTTAGGGCTCGTGAGTTAACTGCTTCTGAGATGGAGCAAAGCAGGACAGCTTAGAAAGTTAAATGTTTTGACTTAAGTTTATTCAGGAAAATCTCGTCGAACAGCATAAGTTTAGAGAGTAGATCTTTTGGGGGAATTATTGCATGAGCATGTGCGATGTGTATCGAAATGTCTAAATTTTTATTTGCCATTATTATCAACAGTGAGGAAAAGTGCACAAGCGAATCATTTTCGAGCAACACATTCATACTTTCACATATTTATTTTCCCAGATCAAATTCATGAATTCTTACTGAACGTCATAACAAAGCAAGTAGCAACACGCCCATAATGGCGAGTTTTCTGGAGTTTTTGCAAATGAACAAGGATAAGGTTTGTCTATGCAAAGATTTTTATCAGTTCGCTCTTCTGGAATTGCCTTTACGACACATTCCGGAAATAATTGTATTTATATGTATGTTTAACGTTGGTGGCTGGGTACTTCTTTCATGAAGGCAACTAACTACAAGACAAAATAAATTTTTGTCGGAGTAGCGATGAATAGGTGATGAATAATACGAGAAAAAAGTATATCTGTTAGGATAGACGTAGTTGCGAATAATTCGCGGAACTCACTATTTCCCAGCAAATTTTCAGACATTTCGGCCGAAAAAAAAATTCCCGATTGGAACATTACGATATAATCTGCACAAGCAAGCTCAAGCTACGCTGCACTCGGGTTTAGATTTGAAAGCAGCTGTTCGATTACCACCTAACGAAAATTTCGAAGACTGGTTGGCTGTTCACAGTAAGTCTCCTCGTTTACAATTGAATATTATGATCACAGTTAACTGTAATAGATGATGTGAATAAGTTGTAGCTGTGGACTTTTTCAACCGAATAAATCTTCTATATGGAATAATATCAGATGTTTGTACAGCTAAATCCTGCCCCACAATGAGTGGCGGAGCTCGGTGAGTTGATTTCTACTCTTATACAAGAAAGTTTTGAAAGCTAAAGGCTAAATGTTAGCTATTCTATGTGCAGGCGCTGGCAGCTAGTAATGTCAAAAAGAAGCTACGGACCGTAGAATTGTGATGGCTTAGGACTTTGCGTTTTGTACATTCTTGCTGTTTGAGAGTAAAACACTGCATGAGTTGAAGTTGTGGCATGTTAAAGTGGAAGTATAATTAAGCATTGGATTCGTTTTCTCCCACTCGTTTTATTTTAATTGAAATATTATTTTTTATTTTGTAGATACGAATATCTTTGGCAGGATGGTGTCAGTTATAAAAAACCAACACGATTATCTGCGCCTGAATATATATTTCTCTTAATGGATTGGATTGAGATACGAATAAATAATGAAACTATCTTCCCTTCAAATACGGGTACCATTTTTTTTGACAAAAAGTATCAATTTGGTTGAAAGGTTGCAGAATTTAGATAGATATACTCGGTTGAGATCCAATTAATACCGTCTTAGATTTGCCTGATGATTATTAGCTGAAATAATCCGTTTCTTGCAGAGATTCCTTTTCCACGAGACTTTCGTCAAACGTGTAAAAAGATATTGACAAGATTGTTTCGAGTCTTTGTCCATGTTTATATACATCATTTTGATCGATTATCACAATTGGGAGCTGTAAGTTTCTTCTCAAAGATTGATTAGAAGTAATCTATGACATAAACATTTCAAGAAAAGCTCACGTAAGCAATTTTTCAGGAACCTCATGCAAATACTTTATACAAACACTTTTACTACTTTATCACTGAACACCAGATGGTTTCATCACGTGAGTTGGATGCTCTGGCAAGTTTTTCTTTTTATACACAATCAGAGAAGGGATTTGGGGTCATATATTTTCGTACATGCGGGATAAACGTAAATTTTAGAAAGAAATGACAGAGCGATTGATTGTCAGCTCTGGCAGTCGACGAATTCGAGCCGAATGAAATGCTGCTAAGGTCAGAACAGGTCTGTCAAATTTTTGTTGTCTACCTGCTTTCTACTGTCCAGTAGTGAATAGTTTATCCTATTCTACTGTATCTCGTGCAATGAATAGTATCTACATTGTTATAATCCTGTTGTGTAACTTCATTTCTTGTTCTTTTTTTTAATTATTAATTTGTACAAAGTTTTTAACGCCAAATGCGTCATATTAGTTATTCGTGTGCGAAGATTGTGTATTATAATTAAAATGCTGCACATAGGTATACGGATAATGTAGTGATGTTGGTAATTGCATTTGGTAAATGCAAAATATCGGAAGGGCTAAGGTAATCAAGGTTTGCCAAAAAATTCAATCTGTTTTCGAAACTTGGTCAATGGTGTTCATTGAAGTCTGAAAGAACTAAATTTTTCTTTTGTTTATTAACAAAGGCTTTGGTAGAGATGGAAATTGGACTTCTACCAATTTATTATTATAGCGTGTTTGTTGCTGAATTCTCATATTTATGAGTGGGTTGAAAATAAACGCTTAAGGATATGAGGTAACAAATTGCCTCACACCTGACAGGAAAGTTTTTGATACTCCACCACCGAAATCGGTAAAGGTGGTCTGTGGAGCACAGTCACGTTTCCAAACTGCAGGCATATGGTTTAAGTATCGCACTTCGCATCTCACCTGTATTTTCCGATGTTTTACTATCACATGCCGCTGTTAATGCAGTCACGGTCCAACTGATACAGTTGGCCATCTCGTAAGAAACTATATGAGCTCTTTTTTCTCTCCAGAAATTCTCAGCTTTCCTTCAGGATTGCTGTAAAATGATGCGCGTTATTTAGCTGAAATTTTAGTTATGCTGTTGTTGATTGCGTATGTTTATCTATTTGGCGTGCTGCGATCGCTTTTTTCCGTTCTCATGCATCTGTTTCTGACATTTCAGCGCTTTCATCATTTACTCATCATTTCTTATACTTTGTCCGAATGTGACCCGAATTGGATCTTAGTTGTGTTGTATGATGAAACCTTTTCACATAAATGATTTTAGTTTATGAAAACGAAAATCACGCATAGGTTATCAGAAGATGCATGCGCTCGTATACAAAATACGGGAATAAATTTAGGCGTATATTGTCCTCAGTACTACTATGTATTGATGCTACATTTGGCAATTTTTCTCGGACGTCATCTGTTCAGTTGTTCCGTTCCACATGGGAAATAGTAGCACCGAAAAGTGATGTGTATACAGAGAACTATTGCAGAATGTAGTATGCTTTCGTATAGCAACATATATAATATGTGTGTATGCATTCGTATGTGGTTTTTGTGTGCAATAAAACGGCGCATCCATCTGAATGATCTTTTTTTTGAAGTATGAAGAGTGGAAGTTTGCAAAAATGTTGCTGCTAACCAATGAAACGCAACAAATGGCACGTATGCCTGAATCGAATCACTTTTGCTGGATGCATTATATTGCCTTTGCAGAATTGTGTAATAGAGCTCGGGGAGACTGGTCGATTCATGTATTGTATTAATAATGGTAATGGTGGAAGGTCGATTGGCACTGAAAGTGGCAATCGAATTGAGCCAACTGGAAGAAGGCTTCTTGATTCCACGTTGAAGTTGAGCAAACTCCTCGATCACTGGCTGCCTGCCGCGACCCGGAATGACTGTTCCTTGCTTCCCTTCGCTGCAAGATGTTTTCTCCTGACAACCACTCCAACACAGAGGTTACTTACATCAGCAGCCATCGACAGCGTTCGTGCTGCTTGCTGTTCGTTCTTCGAACAATGTGTTGCCGTTGAGAAATGCTCACTTAATATGTTTCGACTCCTCTTCCTCTCGCAACCTGATCGGTTGTTTCTGTTTCGGTGCCTTCTTCCCACCGTTCACTGCTGCTCACTTCACTTTTTCTGGTCCTCTCGTCCCTGCAACCTGTACCAGCAATAGCTCAACGCTACAATTGATGAAGTGTTTGTGTCGGCAAAAATCACCAAAAATTTCCTGCAAATTCTGCAACACTTTTTTTTTGTATGGAAATGTGGAGAGGAGAACATACATGTGCGCGTAGCTGCTGCTGCTGAATGCTCTAGCAATCCAGCCATTTCAGCGCTCCAAACCGATAGCCCTTGCATGTCGTGCGTGCCGTTACCCTTTTGCGCCGCTCCATCATCCTCGCTCTACCACACTAATTCTACATTTTGACCTGCTTCGGAATGAGCCACTATAGCATTCCCATAATGTCAGCTTTTTGGATTGCTTGCTTAATAGGTTCCGCTTTTCTCGCCTGCACACTCGTCTACGCTCTTTCTCCCTCACGTGCAATTCGTGAAAATCTCTGAAATGCCTCTGCGAACGGTCCAAATGGTCCATTTTCACTTCCTCTTTCAGCATGTTGTTGTTCGTAGCGCGCTGCTCTACTTCATTTCAGCTTTTTTTAGACACGTCTCTCAGGTGAATGGGTTGTCGAACGATGAGCGATGTGATGATACGTACTGCATGTTGTATCTTCACGTCGCCTATGCGCACATTATTTTTAACATTAATTTTGTTTGTTCGTTTCGTGAGGGCTCCTCACATCTCACTCTCGTCTCTTGTCTCTCACGCCTATTCAATTCAGTGCAGAATTCCCAGTCAAGCATCTTCCACCCTTTCCACACGAAGCAAAAATTACTTCTTCAAATCAGCGAAGCCGAGAAAGAGTCGTCTGGCCGAACAACAGCTGCTTTTCCTTCACCAGTTTGTTTTCTTCGTAGGTCAGCTGCTGCTGTAGGAACAGCGAACGCATGTCTTCTGCATGCATTTACATTTTCCAGCTATTGTGCTCCTTCCCGGTCAAACATTCCTTTTCCTAATGAATGGACAGAATTCAAAGTAGCTGCTCTACCAGCTTATCTAGCAGCAATAAGGATTGCACAGTAAGTGGTGGGGGAATAGCTGGTAGTTAGTCGCCAGGTCACTATGATGAGACTGTCACTGGATCGGTGGTTGTGCTTGTGCAACAGGGTGCTGACGACAGCAACTGAGACTGCTCTTACGGTGAAATGGGAAGAGATTTAGTGAAGGAATTAGTTGATTGGTTCCTTGGCAATTCATCCGCTTCTACGTATTTCCTTTCCACCTTTCCAATGCAACATAGGAAATCATTTTCGCTTCGCGTTCTTTTGCGTGCACTGCGATCCATATACGTGTGATGATTGATGCCTCGCGGCTCATCACGGCTTTCTTTCTACATTTGCCTTCAACTCCTGCATCACATCAAAGTTTCTTTTCAATTGAATGCTTTCGTTCTGAAGTAGTCGTTGGTTGTTATTATTAGCCTAGACAGTCTTTCCTTCCTTCCCATCACTAGACACTTAGTCATCCTAGAATTGTTTTCCTCCTGCTCATTTCTCAGGCTTTCTGATATCAGTGCGAGCGGGAAATAGAGAAATGAGCGGGTAGAACCTGTGAACGTGAACTTCACTGTACTTCGAGAGGCATGATGTTGCTCCCTGCTCGCTCATTAGAAATTTCCTGGTGCTTTTCGTTATCACCTGAACCCGTGAGCAGTCAAAAAATGACGTGCTTCGTCAGGTCAGCTGGTATGATGTGAAAAGCTATCTAACGTTTTGCATCCTTCAAAAACAGCAGCAGGTACAGTATGTTCTTCGCAACAGATGAGTGCAGTGGTCAGTGACCGCCACACACTATCACTGTACAACGTGTGAACCACAATGTGTACAGTGCGTCGTCGTAATGTTTGCTGAGCTCGCCCACAATCACAGAACGCCGTCGCAAATGATGAACCGCTGCCGGTGATGAATCCACTGAAGACAGGTATAGCAAGCAGTTCGACGAGCGATTTACAGTCAGTCACGCAGCAGTTCATTGTGGGAGAGCATGCTTAAGCGTTATGAAGAATTGTGTGGCTGGTAGATTGATGATGATAAGTTTGGATGCTTTCGATGCTGTTATTTCCATCCTTCGAACATCTTTCCCGTTTTCTGCCAGCGTTGCGCATTCTCCGATGGCATCCGACAAAGTGCCTGTTTGGGAAAAGCGTGGTGAGCACACGCAGTTTTGGGATAATTTATCAGCGATTTGTTGTCTGCGCCGTATATTGATAAAACTACTGTCCGTTATCTTTACTTGTTTCAGATGTTTGATTCTCCGTTTAAGAGCAATTTTGATTTCGGTGCTGAATTTGGATCTTCCACGCAGCATTCGTTTTCTCTACGCAATCGCTTACGCGAAGTTCGAGATGCTTTTCGAGGATTCCGGGTAATTTATGAAGTGTGTTGTTTCCTAGCTCACTTCATAGTTTGTCACCTTGCTTCTTCACTTTAATATTTTTAAAACTATTCTGAAGCAAAGCTAATTTGTGAAGTAATTTTTTTGCTTCACATACAACTGGGATGGAGCAGATTAACGTGCCACAGAAGAATTATGATATAGTACAAGCAGCAGCAGTTTTGTCATCTTTCTGTTAGATTAATAACTCTTCTCACCGTGAATGAAATGCTGCTTCCCGTAACGTTGTGTAGCTTATCCGTAGTGCAACTGGAGGATAGATTAATGCAGCTGCTTGCTTAGCGGAAACATACGTATTTGCTCGATTTCGAAACATTCTGTTTCTTTCCCTCGCAAGTTCAGTTATCACAGTGGGACAGGACATGCGGTCCATGAAGAAACCCTTAAAACAGTGTGTTTTCTCATGTTAGAGTATGGAGTGTGAAGAAAAATGTTTAAAAATGTTGATGTAATGGAAGCGTCAAACATGGAACGGCCAGGGAATAGAATCCGGGATGACTTAATCGGCAATTGATTAAGCAAGCTTTCTTCATGGGATTATACAATGGGCATTTTCGATGTAAAATTTGTTGTCACGAGGGAATGGAATAGAAATCTCTGCTATCGCATCCACTTCCTCGAACCTTAGCAACTATCCGCAACTCAAAACTTCCACTACCGCTACTCTTCAATCATTTTCTCTTCTCCGATTATTCACTTCGGGCATTCAGTGTTCTGTAATGCAATCACATTGTTTTCATCGTCTGCGTGGAATTCATTCAAATCCCCTTTCGAATTCAAGAATTATGCGGTTGTTACTACTGAGTTTCGAATTTTTTGCGAGTTCAATTGAACTCGCAATGAAAGATTTTGTCTGTTTTTGAGTTAATGAAATGTTTTGCTTTATTCAGCTACCTAGGTGGTATCTAATTCATCCCTCTTTACACTTATGTATTTTTGGGCTAGAAATATTCGCCCCTTCATATATGCTATTCCACTTTCGTACGGATGAGCCGGAAATGTTTTTCAGCAAAAAAAAATTGTTGATGTCACTGGGAGAAGTTGATTGCAGCATTCATTAGAGGAAAGAAGACGTTGTGTTATTCTTTACTGCTACCACAAATATGCATAATCTTGCATTCTTGTTCGCCAAATAAAAAGCAAACAAAAAAAAATGTAAAAAGTTTGCGTCAACAACAGTTCAGATTTCTTTATTTCTTTTCAGCCATCACCCAATGCAGTTCCTCATGGCGAGTCAAAACTTTCCACAGCACCACTTTGGAGGACGACCGATACGGCTCCACCTTCGACTGTAAGTGAAGCTTTTTCTTCATCAGCTTCTCTCATAATTGATAGGACGTGTGTGCAGTTCGTCCTCTTGCTACTTTCTTTTTTATTTTTCTAACTCCCTCAACTGATCACTTTAACGAAAGCAGTAAAAATTTTATAGAAATATCAAGTAACATTGACAAGTTTCAAACTTCCTTCTCACTGCACTTCTCTGAAAAAGAAAACGGTGGCTGAGCGACTACTGCTACTGTTGCTGCTAGCAGTTTGTTATCGATGTGACAATTTTAATACTTTATTCTTCTGCAATCCCTTTATTATTTCATGGTGTCGAATAAGGTTTTGACCTTAGGAAATTATAACACACAGGAAACTTCAAACGCTGCTTCTGCGCCGATGCAGCAATTAATAAAAGAAATTGAAGTATCAATACAGTTCCTGCATGAAGTAATACGTACCGATATGTTTGAAATACTCATTGGCAGTGCCAGTGCTGTTTTCGATTCAGTTCTTTCCTATATAGCAACACTAAAATATCCTGCACCATCTGTACAGGTTGGTCTACCTACTTCATTTGCAAATTAGTGCATAGATAATAATACACATATGCTGGTAATCCTCGAACACATATGCATTTGATAACTTTCGTGATGGAATCTCTGTGATTTTCAGGACGCTTTAATAGCGTTATTGGATTGGGTGGAGAACAAGATCCTATCAAGTGATGTTTATGATGACATCGACACTGTCTCACAACCAGGGAATTGCGTGAGCGATATAAGTGAGGGAACACGCCTGGCTGCCGAGCTTTTGAAAGTTTGCAGATTTTATCTAATAATTCTGAAGAAGGAGTCTATTAGGCAAATCTGGGTGTAATTATTCCACATACCAAATTATCGGAACTGCATATTCATTCAGTGCAACGCGACTTGATTACGGCGACTGTGACACCTGAAGGAGTGGTTGTTCAGCTTGTTCACTTTATTGCTTGATTATATTGCAATGGTTGATTTTTTTTTTCTAGAAATAGGCAAAAATATTTTCCGGAAATGTTTGAAGCTTCAACTTAATCAACTCATACTTGACATTGCTAAAAAGCCTCAACAATTTACAGACTATTACGGAAATTGGTGAGAAGTCCTATGAAGCTGATTCGAAAGTTGAACATGTTAATCTAGTTGGATTTCATAATAGCCATGACAGCAAATCCACGATACCAAATGATTCGGGCTTCCACAGTGCATCCAATGCTGATACGACTTCTTTAAATCACTCATTCAGAAGTGTTGGCGAGTTTCCTTTTTTCATTTATCTCATATTTAACTACAGTAAAATTGAAAGGGACGCTAAAGATTAAATGCTTGACAATTGCTTTAGTAGCATTTAGTCATTTCGAAAGAGAGGCGTACAAAGATATGAAATGTAAAATTTCCTTCCTATTCTCTGAAGGAGATAGTGGCAGGTTTCTTTGAACGGATTAAACAGCACTTTCGTGAATCTCGGAATATCCGTTGTCGAATTGACTGTTGGTTGGCAGTTCGAAAGCTGACTGGAAGTTTAGTAACCAGAATAAATCTGGCAATCGGCCATTTTAATCGATTCCGAACTTCCTACGTAATTCATCTTTTTTGGAGGGACCACTGACGTCAGCTTGACGGATCAAAGCCTCGATGAACTCTTGGCGCAGCTGAATCTTCACCAAGTCACAAAATTTGAGCCAATTTTCCCGCAAGCTGAAAATGAAGACAGTGAAGATGACTTGGATATTGTCCATGAAAAAAGGTACTGAAAGATCGATATATCTGACAAATTACTTAATTTAACAATATTTCTCGGTTCTTTTTTTATATATAGTAAATTTTTTTTGTAAATAGGAAAAATACATTTTCGTCTAAAGGAATGAAAGAATAAATAAATGACTGTGTAATGCTAGATCAAGCAACCAGTGCGAAGAAGGCAATTTTTCCTACAATCTTTCAGGGAAGAACGAGAAGAGAAAAAAGATACGAAAACTTGTGAAGAAGAAGTTCAGCGATTGTCAGATGGTAGTGAAATAAGGACACGAAAAACAAGGACATTTAATATGCAGCAGAACAGCAAACAAGTATTTGAATATTTCTTTCAATACTTACACTCAATATTCATTTTCGTCAATTACACTCAATCTTCATTTTTGCCACTTTAATTAATTTAAATAGTAACCGTTTGCTTGTTTCACTGTTAATTTATAGCTTTATTTTAATCATGATTATAATGAAGTAATGGAATAGTTCAGGTAACGGTACGGTCACATGATAATGGAGGTGATGAGGTTGTGAATACTTTTCATGATGACAACACGTCGTTCAACGATGATCTAGCAACCGATGATTTTTTCACGACACCTCGAAATTCATGCGGGCGTAACCGTCTTGATGAAACTAAATGTTTGAATGACTTACTGAAAACGATTGCTGATCCAACAAATGCGGATGAAGGCATTTCACAAAAAATCAAAAGTGTTCAGCACACAGATACCGTTTCCCAGTAAATTATCAAGAAAAAAAATATATATAGAAAGAAAAATGTATGTAATCGCAAATGCCTATGTGAATTTAAAACTATTGCAGAAAAGTGTCGAAGACGGCGAAGAAAAACGGTAGAATCGTCGCGGATGATGCTGCACAAAAAATCGATAGAAGTGAGCTAAATGCTAGGCAAGTGGAGACTTTTAAGGTAAAATGTTACAATGTTGCGCAGCTGGTTAAACTATTTGTGTTAAATGAATTCTTGAATATCAAGTTGGAAGTGTTCCGGTTCAAGTTAAATGTTGAAACAAAATTCATTATCAATTGACAGGTGTTCAGGATGTTAAGTTGCTGGATCGTCAGGGGAGCGGTTCTTACGAAGAGTACAGTACGGTGAAAATGGGTCTCACCAAGTCGTCATCCTCACCTCCAATTCCACCGAAACAGCGTCATGTTATTCAATATATGCAGGTGATTGCTATGCTTTTTTTGTAGTTATAAATAGCTAAATATAGCTCGTGGTGCTGCCAGTCGAACTTTCATCTTTGCCTCATCATGTACCAATTGGAAATCAAAAGTGAAGTTGAAATTTCAGACATTTGGAGACAAAAGCGAAGATCAGGATGACTTTTTCAAGGGCTCAACACTTGCTTCATACATTGTGTTGAACGATAACTTACGGTATCATGAGGAACAGTATAAGAAAAGAATTTCATTCGAATTTTCATTATCCAGTTCGCTTTTACACCCTTCAGATTATGCTTATTTCCTACTTTTTATCTTATTTAAACTCGCTCGTCAATTGCTCTCTTTTATATCAAGTATTAGTTTCATGTTCATTTTTACTTTCAACTTCGTGGCACCAACATGTATTCTCTGCTGCAGGAGCAGCTGTGTCTAGTCAAAACTTCTCTGATTTGAGCCAACTGTTACAGTACACTGAAACTGACAGAATTATGCTGCCAAAACGATATATGGATGAGGTATAACGGTGAAAGAATTCCCTTCATTACATTTTTTTTTGAATTTAATTTGTTTACACCTATGAAGTGGTAGTGGTGTATCTGTTGTACTGAAATATTCGTTGATTCCACTCAACAAACAAAGTTTCAATCTTCTGTAATGAGAGAGGTCTTTGACATGCGGGAAAATAATTCTTCCGAAATTTCAGTTGTTACTCATTAAAGTCTTTAAGCTTCTCAGTTGTTTTACCGGTGTGAGCCCGATATGTGCCTATCTTTGGTGCGTGTCGACTTAGAAAGCAGATTTATTACGTGTGCTGCTTAGCTATTTCTTTCAGACTTCAGTCTGGCTTTTTAGTTATCTTTTAGAGTACCTATACTCGTTCGAAGATTACTGCTGACAAACATGATGGAGTTCCGAGAGAGGAATTTTCAGTTTATGTTTCCGAAAATTTGAAACTTCAAAAGTTCGCCATACCCTCTTAACTAGTGTGTGCTATAGAATGAAGCTGTTTCGAATGAAACAATCTCACTGGCACCTTTGGAAGTTCCGGAAATTTTGGAATGTGTTGATGTAACAGATTGGCTAATGCTGCGAGCACACGATGCTGTTTCCAAGCCCAACGAAGTAAGCTTTCTTCCTTTGGTCTTATCGCAATATGATTAATTGTGTGCACGTCTCTTTTCATTTCCCTATTGCATGCGCATTCGTCTTCAGGTTCGTGGCGGACCTAAAGACGCACTGATTGCTTTTGCAACGCAGCCGTCAGGATCATTACTCTATCAGGAAGCTTTTCTCACAACATATCGTAGCTTCGTGGAGTCGGATGAACTTATTCAAAAACTGATTAGAAGATAAGTTGCAGTGATTCGTCTTTTCAATGTCCCATTCATATCGAAGTAATGGTTATACATCCAGTTAAACTTGCTAATAATTTGTCCAGAGGAAAACCTCTCCTCATCTACCGGCTTTTATATGAAAAGAGTTCGTCATTGACATATATATTTCATGCTTTTTGTAAGCTCCACGTTTTTAGGTATTTGTATATGTATGCCATAAAAGAACAGCAGTCAGTGAAAATTGCTCGCCAAACTTTTTCAATGTTGGTACGAGTGGTTGATGAGTTATGTGCGGTGGAACAAACACGGAAACTTATTCGCCTAATTACAAAATTCATAAGTCGCCTTGTTAAAGACGAAAATTACACCTTTGCAAGGGTTTTGAGGTCACTCCGTTTTTCTCATGACTACATAAATGGATAGTGGAGAAGTTCCAAGTGACAATGAAACATTGCTGTAATTTATTTTGAGAATTCTTCCAGGAAAAGACTAATGTCACGAATGGTTCTTAAATCATCACAAAAATCCACTGAAGCATCAAAGGAGCGAACTAGTATGAAAGGACTGAACTCAAGGCATGATTTTAGTCCCCTAATCTCTTATGTTTATACAATTAATATGTAACATCTACTTTAGGTACCTAACAATTCTGGACATCCGCTCCACAACTGTCGCCAAACAAATGACCTATCTGGATGCAGAATTGTTCCACATGATTGAGGTGAAATTTGAAACTTTAGCTGTGTACTGTGAAGAGCAGAAGAATGAGGAGGATGTAGCTAGAAGATTCCTACTACGTTCTTGTCACTAATTCCTCCAGAGAGGCAGCAAATTTGATATGCTTACATTTAGGGTTCCAGAAATGTTCACACAAATATTTTTATAGGACGAAAAACTTCATTTTAGCGGTAAAAGATATTTTCAGCCAGCTGAAATGCTCTGGTGGGCACAAGAACAAAACGAGAAAAAGAGTCCAAACTTGTGCCGTTTTACCGAGCATTTTAACAAGGCAAGGGGATTATTATTTCACTGCCACAGCGTTCTATGATGTGTAGGAAGCAATGATGTAACCTTCCAAAATTTCAATCGATATAAGCAGCTCGCTTTTGAAGGCTACAGAACTTTTTCGTAAAAAACGAAAACTAGTTTCACAAATTTTGCTCATTTTTAAAAGAGACTTGTTCCAGGTCTCATACTGGGTTCGAACTCTCGTCTTGACACCGACTGAACAGAGAACACGTGAAAAAATTATGTTGAAATTTGTCAAAATAATGAAGGTGCTTTCTTTATATACACTCACATCTAATCTTTCAGGATTTACCATGTTAAGCAGGCCAAAAGGGGAAATTTATACGAGTGTGGGCAACACATATCTCATTTAGGGGACTGCTAAAGGGCAATATGTAACATAAAATTAAAGCACCGCAAAAAATCGGTTTCACTACACTGGATAATCTATGGTGGGAAGTTCAACTTAATGTTTCCCACCACTTATCCGAAGCATCCCTAACGTTCTCAGGTCCTACAATTCATGTATGAAAGACAGATTCGACCTCCTCTTTGTGGCTAGAGGGAACGCTGTCAACTATGTTCTCTGCAGTAGCATATCTCGCGATATCCTTGGACGTTGTGAAAAGCGTTGAAGTGTGAACACTAACAGGACCTGGAAAAAAAAAGTAATGACCACTTGAGGTTGAACGAAAGACGAAGAAACATTGTAGAAACCACTTCATTCATCTCAATTCTGTTCGCCATTGGCTACGCTAAATAACGCCAAAATCATCTAGATTCATACACCACTCTGACCTTTGCTAAAAAACATCATGAAAAGATGAAGCATGTTTCGAAATGATTAGGGTTAGGGAACAAAAACAACAGAGCTGATCAAATCACATCAATAGCAGCAGCCGGCGAGCTACACACTTCTCCATCGAGAAAATGAAGCGGAGAGAGAAGTGGACTGAGTTAAATACAAGTGTGAAATCGATAAAAATTGTACATAAGTGATGTACGATGCCATGGAACAAATTTACCGTACCCTTTAATCGAACAAAAAAAGCAATCATTGCATATTCCGCAAAAAATGCGAGAAGCGACATCAAACAAATAAGCGAAATCAGGAATTCTGCATTCGATGATCCAAAGTTGTGGAATATCTTGACAGGAGAATCGGAAAAAAGCTGAAGGAGCTTGATGATTCACTGGCAGTTGGATTTACAGGAGTATATTGAGCGTGAAGGAAAGAACGACACCGTGAGTCGCGGGAGGAAACTGATGTTGCATTTTAGCAGTGGAACCCTCTTCCAGTACTCTAGCATTACGAAAGCGCAAAAGATCATTCGAGTGATTAGGTAAGGGTGCACATCGAAATAGAGAAATATGCAACTTGTAGCGACAGTGCTTAATGCCATAACTTTATGGCATTAATTCGTTGGTTTTGGGATCTGAGAACAACCTGCTATGAATACCTAGACTGAATGAGTAAGAGGAAGAGTAATCCACGTGGTAAAGAAGTTCTATTCATTGCCTCAAAGACAAGACTGGAAACCACTTGCCTTCGAATCTCGGAGTAAAATATTTCTCACTGCAGCACTTGCGCATTGTGGGCAATTACAATTCCTATTTGGCGATCTTATCAGCACTAGATTCGAGTCCTATCCGCAGACTGGATTGGTCGAAACACGTCACCGACCTCTTAAAAGAACATTCAGTTGTGATGGATAGCTCGCATTCCTTCAAAAATTACCGCACGTTGCTGAGTGAAAGCCGTCCTCCATGTCTGCCCTACATGTAAGCTTCAATTTCTAAAGGCGAACGACTGTTTTCCGCCCTGCACCTCACCCGTATTATCAATGAAATATAATTATTTTGCAGAGGTCTTGTTCTGCAAGATTTAACATTTGTACATATCGGGAACAGCGACTACCTCCCACCAGAGCAAAGCAACGGCAGAAGGAATCTCCTAAACTATGGAAAGAGATGGCAACAGTTCGCAATTCTGGATAGTATCCGATGCTTCAAAAGCTGGTAGGATATGATGATTTCGTAGGGAAGATATGGAGGTTTATTTTTATCTTCAGCTTTATATAATTCACTGTTGTTGTTCTTTCCATTGTGCAAAAGGAACGTTTTCTCATCAAAAGTTTTTCTCAGGAAACGGTGAGCATCTTTTGCAGGAATTACTCAATAGAGAAGGACGAAAAGGTTATTCAGTTCTTTAATGGATTCAACAATTATTTAAGTGAAGACGAGATTTGGGATTTATCAGAATCAATAAAACCGCGGATACGAAAGAACAAATAACCTTCTGAGATGTGAAATCTAGAAGTACTAGAAATGATAGACTCATGTATTATGTGAATATATATTTATTGGCAACTTACCGCACTGCATTGAAAAATGTTTCACTTATAGGAATCAACCAAAAGTCTAAGGAAATGGCATTCAATTGATCTTCGTTTTCTTGCAAGACCATAGAAAGGCCTGTAGGAGATGAGGTGATTATGAACTTAACAAACATGACAACTTTTTTAGTGCTTCGCTAGGTCTGTGAAAATTATACAAGGAACTTTTTTGATACATAACTCTGTCGTTGTGCAAGACGTTGATTGATTCAGTGGCTCATTAGACATGGTTATAGAAAATGAAGAACGTGTGAACAAGTTGAGAGATTGTCCAATCGATGATAGCCAGCTGGACACCGTTACATTTTGCTGCAAAAGCAGGAAAACGAACACCCTCGGATAACAGCACTATTGTTAAGGACTGATTGCATTTCGTGAACCATATAGCCCCGAATAGTGGGAAAGAGCAGAACTTCAAAAGCCATGTGGCGCCGTCGGAAATCGGAAATATCTTTGCAATCCATGCTACAGAAATTGTTATTGCAAAAAATATCACAGTCGAGTCGTTTCATATGCTTTGTTTATTTTTGGCTGACGACGATTTGAAGGAGGTGCAGCACTGGTCCTTTGTTTCTGTAAACTTCATACACTAAATGATTCATTTACCCAACTGAAGGTGGTATATAGGAATGTAACTTCTGTTTCGGAGAGAACGCGGTCTCACCACCCACATTCTGAATCACCATCTCAACGATGATCATAAATTACTTTCCCGGATCATCTGCACTTTAATCATCTTAGGACCCTCAATAATTCAACCTTGCCAAACTACAACTCTCCCAAGCGAAACAAAAGCTCACAGTGCATGACCATTACGTGCTATAAACTGCGGTATGTGTGGCTCGGGTTCATCTTGCTAAGGTGGGTGGGAATGACCGGGAGTATAAGGTACGAGAGAGAATTCTTGGTGTGTGAGCGTGCGTCGACGTTGTTGATTGAGGTAGAGGTGTTCGTTCGCAGACACGTTATTTTTCATCCTATCTATGTGTATGATTGGAAACTACAGGTGTGAAATGAAAAGGAACGAAGGAAGCGGTAATGAGGAAGCGGAGAGCGTCGCGAATGACATTTATGGACAGGCGGTAAGTGCATCGGCTCAGTGATGTCGAACTCGAAGTTTCCTCATTTGATGCATACTCTCTTATGTGAAACCTGTGTCATGACAACAGTGTCATGCTCCCTTTGTAGGTTACTCTTTGTCAGGTGGAAGATTTATTCACCGTCTCTCTTGCTATTATTATTCCGGTCGGAGAGGCATTGAAACAGAAACCGGCAACAGTGTGTCGTAGATTTTCCCATATTCACTAATTATTTGGGGCATTCCTCCAGAACTAACATTAAGAAACAAAAGGGCTGATGAGTGTAAGATAACCGCTCTACACGTAAAATATTCGTTTCTGCTACGGATGATGTACCTTACTGTGTTTATGTTCTTCCCTGCTGTTAGCCATTGCAGCTTGTTAGGGACTTGTTTGAGCTTGAAGACGTTTTCCATTGTTTTAGGAGAGCAATGACGGATCAAACGAATTAAGTGGCTGCCAGATATTTGGCTATGGAATTGGGTGTTTTTATAACGATTTATGTGCCAGCATGTGGTTCACATATCTTTTGTTATTTCTGGAAAAAGTGATTATAATGCGAAGTTCTATGGCTGGTTTGATCATGCTGATTGGCCAGGTTTTATTATATTTCTTTGGTATTTTCTTTCTTCAGATCTAGAGCTAAAAATGTATTAATATCACAAGGAATTGAATATCTTTTCATGAACATGCCAATGCTACTCTATGAAAAAACAAAGGATTTATCTTTATATTGATTCCATTTACTTGACATTGTCCTGGATTTAGAATCCTAAATAAGGAAAAGTGAGAGAAAGGTGATGTTATAACAGCTGTCTCTGCAAATAAGTATGAATGAATCTTACTGTTTCTAATACACTTGCATCTGTTCGAATTGGCTTCCAAAGGCCACCTAATTCGAACAGATGCAAGTAGTATGACAGATATCAAGCTGTTCGTTGCAGGCCACTGACTCCTTCAGTACCGCTTTCATTGGAATTCTGAGTGACTCGACATCCGCGCCATGTTGTTTTCAACATTGTGGACAAAGGAAGTCATGGCACGCTCTTGGTGTGTTATTTGTAATTATTTTTTTACACTAATATGTATGCTTGTTGTATAACAGGATATACGATTTGGACTCACTAGCTCTTTTGAATAGTTGTATAAAATGCTAAGAAAACAATTTCCAGATGGATGTTTACGTCACTTACACATTTATTTTAATCATTGGGAATGAGATGTAGCATTTCTCTGCTTGCACATGAGTGATGTACGTTTATTTTCGATGGGAATGTTTTTTGACTGGACAAAACAATAATGCCATATTATATTTTCTGTTGCAGGTACCGTATTAGTTACTTTTTCATTTGCATTTATATACAATAAGTGTTTTATATGCGGTCAGTCAACTACTGATTGGGAATTGTTTGCGTGGTATGCACCATATGTAGTTATTTTTCAAGTTGGGTGGGCTGCTGTGCAAGTAATCTTTTTGTGTTTTATTTCTTTCATTTCTTTATGTGTGATAGTCATTTAATTGAGCTATGATTATTGTCCATTCTGTCACCTCTATTGAGAGTTAAATAACACGACAACATATTTTGCAGATTTCACATCTGTCTTTACTACCTGAGTTGACGTGTGATGAAAGCTGTCGAACGACGATGAATTCTGTTAGGTTGTTTCTTATTATAAACGGAAATAATGGTATGTATGTGCATATTTGTCACAAATATCGGAAGAGTACCAGCTGCGATTTCTATTATTCTCTTTTTTCATGTTTTGTTTTTGTTATAGACATGGATTCACGGCTATTGCAAATTTAATCATTTTCTCATTGCTCTCGGTACTGCTGTATTTTGACGACAAAGGCTCGGTAATTGGTCCATCGGACCTTCAACATTTTAGTGTATGCTTGTTTCATTGTTTACCAACAATTTTAAGAAAATATCATTTTAGTGAAACTTAAAAGGTCTTTATAAACTATTTTGCAGACAGTGTCAGGAGTGGTTATCGTTTTGGGACTTTTTGTGGAAAGTATATTTTATATCGTAATAAAAGAACCTACAAGACCTGGTCGTATTATTATGTTTACGCAGTCGCGGTATCATTCTGAAATCTTACATTCATTCAAATTATCACTTCTTAAGTGGATGTTTCGCCTTCAGTTTTACCAGGTGGCATTGTATCTTAAGAAATTTCAAATCTTGCAACAGAATAAGGGGTGGGGGGAGGGAAGAGGTGTTTGCAAAATTTTCCAACATTTTTGGTTTGTTTTTTATTTGTGAGATATTTTTCACGTGGAAATTTAGTTTTGTTTTGGCATAATTTGCCAACACTTTAAATTTAACATATGAAGTTGGTTAAAATATTTTTTGGAAGTTTAGAATATTGAGTGAATTAAGTTTTTCTTTTTGACTACGAAGTAATCTACAGCGTCATCGTCTGAAAGCAACACGTATTATATCTGATTCAAGATCAGGTTAGAAAAAGCGCAGGGTGGTGGGGTAAGGTTAATGCAGGTTAATGTGTGATTGTTTATTTTTCAGGTAGGAATGTTGTATGTGCTTTGCAGATTATATATTAACATATCGCAAGTTTATTTTCCGTTCTACATTACACATTTGCCGAATCTTTCGAAGGTAGCTTTTCCATTAACTCTTTTGTTACTGAATGAGAGGAGGCTTTCTTATTTATACCTTGAGAGCTTCTGGATATTCATAATATCAATAATTAATACACTGATATTGCACTTCAGAAGTACGTTGCTGTACTGCCGATGGTCTCCTATTGTTCGTCACTTCTGATTTCTTTCTTGACTGGTCTTCCTTTCATTAATCGCCGATGTACCTTGGAAGTGAATTTTATCTTTTGTGTTATTAGTAAAATAAAAAAAGAAGAAGAGAAACTGAAGTAACCACTAAATGGCACTTGGTCAAACTGCGTTCAGGCACTAAATTATTTATGTATTGCATAATGCCTAACGTGCTTTTAGGAGTACATATTTGAACTTGTCTAGTCATGTTGACTATGATGATTCAGTAGGTTTATCAATCAGTGTATATTTTAATTAACTGTCGTACTCATGTAGGAGATGTGGAAAGAAGTAATAACATTTGTGCATTCACTAAAAGTATTACTAGTTATTTTTGTGTTCATCTTGAGCACTAACAAAGTTTTCCATGTCTTGAAGCTTTTCAAGCTCTAAGTCTGCATGGATATTTTGATGTCACTTTGGAAGGAAAAATACAACAATGTAAGAAACTGTAGCCCTACAGATTTTATAACAGAGATTTGTTAAGTGTGCTTTTACACTTTCAAAAATTTTGGGAAATCTACTGTTTGAAGTCTAAAATATATGTCATGATTTTCTTTTATATTTTCAGTGCTTAGCTTTACTTGGATGTTTATGTGGCGTTTCAACTTGCTTTGTGATGCAGTTTGCTATGTATTTCCCAGTTCATATAATTGCTGTTCTTTTGGGTGTAGCCCAGTCAATTTTGTTAATAGCTTCACTTTCTGCAGTGGCGAAACTTATTAGGCAAGACACAGTAAGTTATTAATTTCTCCTTTTCATCGTCTCAAATCTCCTCTAAGTCTATCTGAGACGTGGCATAAGGGGCAGATAGAGGACGTAAGAGGTCTTAGAAGGAAGGTACACAGTGAACACTAATCGACAAAGATCAGGTTGTTATAATGTGCGATAGTGAAATCAGAAGTTGTGAGGCGTACTGTATTGAATGATCAGACCGTAACTATTGTTTTCCGTTTCATTCTCTAGAAGAACACATGAAGTGTTCTTTTGCCGACAGCTTGTCAGTTATCACTCTTGTTGCAGCCTGCTTTTGGTTCATTCTTTCAATGGTCTATCACTGTATCTACTCTTTCACTTCTTGACATCTGTAAATGGAATCAGTCGGTTGACCTATTTCTTCTGCTTTCTCGTATCTTTTGCTTTGTGCTGTAACCAAGTAGTATTTGGAAGACGTTTTAAAATTAGATGAGGACTTTTTGCTTCTGTAGATTACTCGACATAGCGTTTTTGCTATTTCATTTACCGCATGTTATCTCTGGAACATTTTACTTACTGCTTCCAGTAGTTTTGATATCATTTTAGTTGAAACGGTTGCAATAAGCATATTGCTTTTTGCAGGAGAGTGGTGCCTTTGTTTACGGTATTTTCAGTTCGATGGACAAGATTTCAAATGGATTAACTTTGCAAATAGTTCAGTTGTTCAGTCCATCTTCGTGCATGTTAGTTTTCTAGCAGTCGATTCCACTCAAAAAACTCATTGAATAATTAAAATTAATGTCACTTTGTAGATCGAGTGGGAGTACAGCTGACTGTGCAAAATTTTACCGAGTGATAGTTGTCATTGTACCTGGCTCTTGTCTTCTGATTGCATTCTTCGTGCTCCTTTCTCTTGTAATAAGCGAGAAGTGGAATAGCAGGAATCTTTCGGTGAGTATCAATAGTTGTAAGCTTGCTTTATATTTTATTTTAATGAGCTCACTCAGTGATCTTTACTGCGCTCACTTTATACCACTCACATTTTTAAATTTATTGGCATTTCAACCGGTGCTTGAAAACTCATTGTCTAATGCAAGTTCAAGTCTGTAGCCTTGCAGGTGAGTTAGACTTCAACTTTCCGTTCAAATTGAATACGATTTTAAAATAATCACCCGCACAATGAATCGCATATGAAGTGAAATGAATTTGACCTGAAACCAATCAATTCACTACGTAGATTTTATAAATTCGCACTTTTTGTTATTTTGGAAGCATTGTTGAGTCTCTGGAATGTACTCAGTTTATATTATATCATTTGGTTGTGAAGGAAGCAATGTCTTTTCTGTGCAATAGTTTTTTTTACATCCAGCAAGTGGGAACTCATTGATGTGAACAACGACTATATTACATTTGTACCGTATTTTTTTTAATGCCAAGTAACCGTCCAAGCAATCTAAAGTTTGTTTTTTAGTCGTAAATGTAGTGTAACCTTATCGTTTCGATTTAACATTTTCACAATTTTTTAACTGTAATTACATGCTACATTTAAAAAATTGAGAGGATGCTGAAAGTTAAGGAAAGGAGTGGCTTGATCCATTTTCTATGATAAGAAAGCGCGAAATTGATTTCAGTAGGCGATGAAGCAGGAAATCAAGTTTCGCTATAAAGTGTTCTTCCACTTATTGAATCTGGTATATTAGAAGGACATGTTGGAGTTCCCTTTTCGTATGGAATTAGCTTGGAAGTGCATCAGATGATTCGGATACATTGAAGAGTTCACCTTGTTCGGAAATTGATTTTTGAGGAGAGGACGCTGATGGTTCTTGACATTTGCTATAAAGCAATTCATGATGAATTTATCTTGGAGCGTTATTACTGGAAGTAGTAGGCTTGAAACTCTGAATCATTCATAACATTGTAATATTTCGCATTGGAAGTTATATTATGCAAATTTTATCATACGTAGGTTTTGAATCATTTTACTATTTAAAAATTTTTGACAGTATCCAAACTGCTGGGTCGAATAGTGCCATTTTAAGACATTTGATCATCCGTAGATTTAAAACGCTGGAGAGCAGAAGCAATATTGTGTTGTGCATGACGACGAGAATGTTGTTGTAACAAAGGAAAAATATAGAAGTTCTTCACTATCAATTTCAAATCATATAACGTTGTAATTTTCCAATTCCGAATTAAACCAGTTGGTAATATTGTGCTTATTTCATAATTAAAGCCTAAACTCCGTGTCACCTTGCCCATGCTGAAAGATCGAACACCCGATCATGAATTAGTGAGCTTTACCGTAAAATTTGTGTGTGAGGGAGTACAATCAAATGATGTACGGATACTTTCAATGATTTGAAGTACTGTTAAAAGTACTATTAATTAGGTAACAAATATCGTACAGGACATTTTTGAAAATTAAACTGCAATCAAGAAAACGTTTGAAAAACGCATACATGTATATGTTTATGTATGCCATTTCACGACTGCAACATTATTGTTGAAAGTTTAATTTAGCTTTAGTGGTTCACAAGTAATGCTATTATTCGTTTGAGGAGAAATGTTTTAAGGAAGCAGTCGCTGGTAAAATTGACAAATTCTACATTTGACAAAAACAGTATTGCCGAAGTTGTACGACCGCGTATCATCTGAAACACGGAGATTACACTGAAAAGTTCAAACATTTGCGAAGTAGGATTTATCATTTATTTATAGCATTTGGCGACTATTACAAAAATTACTAGAATGATAGATAAGTAAAAAGGAAAGTTTGGACGAGGCACGACAATGTATAGAGAAATCAGATTTTGTCAAAGGATTTCGAGTTTCATCCGGATTATTTTCGATGGGTAAAACTATTGATAGGCTTTCTTGAAATGAGATATGAATAAAATCATAGGATCGCACAACCTTGGAAGCACGTGTAAATATTGAAGAGTTGCAGGTGCAAACTTAGGAGCACCGAAATCGCTTCAAACAAACGTTGCAAAAAGTGACAGAAAAGGCACAAAAATACCTCGAATTGGTTGTTATCACAAACATCGTACTAAAATTTTTAGTGATTTGTAAATTGCAACTTAATTCTTCCATATTGGGGATGTAGCTTGAGCTCCACTATTGCGGCAGTTATAAATGCTTATCGTAGATGCATTTCTGGGAAAAGGTTGACCTTACCTTAGGAGCGCAAATAAACTACGTGAAGTGGTCGATTTATTCTATTTGGTAAGGAATTAACGAACGATGTCATTTTTGTAAAAACAGTAATGATTTCATGGCATATAAGCCAGCTGAACAGCCAGTCCTATTCTGCATCATGATATATAACTGATCAAAATGCACACATAAATATTTACACATCTTGAATGAAGTAAAACTCGTTGCAAAGATTGAGACGAGAGGGACGTGCAAAGTTGTAATCACAATCGCAGTTCTGATCGTACTTGTAACATTGGTCATAATCGTGGTTAAAATCATAATTGTAATTCTTATGCACAATTAGGACTCGACTGTGATCCCAATTATAACACCAGTGGTGATTATAATCATAACCACAATTAAGACCATGATTCTAATTATAATCGCACTCATAATTCACAGTCGTGATCGTATCTGTAGTTATGGTCACAGTCTTTTTCATAATCGTAATTACGATTAACAGTGTCATAAACGTAGTCATGAAAATTGTTGCTGCTGTTGTGGATATAATTATGATCACGACCACAATGATTATAATTACTGCAATAATGGCAATTATGATGTGATTACTGCTGTCACACATACCTTCCAATAATACATTATATGTTTTTAGTTTTCTTATTTCCTTCTGCAATCAAGTCATTGATTATGTTCACCGTTTTTGCAGAAGTTTTGCCTTGCACAAAGCTATCGTGGTCACCTTCTACGATGTACACCTTGTTCTCATCGGATACCTGTAATATAGTCTTTCCATTTTTTCCTTCTACCATTTCTCCACTTTTTTATTTCAATTTCAATATTGCATACATCCAACTTGGGAAGAGGAGGGCTACTCTGAAGCAAAACTCATAGAAAGCAATCACTACCTGTGAAATGCCGTAGTCAGAACCGACGTCCTCCTCTCTTGCCGCTCCTTGTTCTGCTCTTATCAAAGTTATAAGTCCTTTAAATTTTCGTTCCGGTTTGTATCTAAATGGCTTTTCAATTAGTCTCTAAGTTAATAATTTGATTATTGTTTAGATCCAGAACTATCAAGGGAGCCCTTCTATTTTGTTATGGTAGACCTGTGTATTGCAAGAGCTTACTTGTCAGCCATAACAAACTTGGAACGCATTGCACAACATGCAAAGTCAATAGTATCAGCAGATTTGAAGAGGCCTGTCGTCATTACCGTGTCCACAACCTTCTATAAAAATATTTCACAAGTTTTAAACCATGCAAAAATTTCAAAATACAGTATTTTAACTACGTTAAGAACCGTAGATGATGAAGCTAAGGTAGCAATGCAAAAGTGTCACCTGAACTCGCGCTCTAAATCCTGGCTGTTGCAGCAATTCAACTCTGAACTTTTTATAATCAACATTTGCAAAGCGTAGCGTCATAGCGCACATAATTTCCGATTCAAACAGCGGATTATTAACGAGTGTATCACCGGTCACACCAAATGCCATCCGATAGACCTTTAATTGATGGGATTTTCCACCTATTGTAAAATTATTTGAATGATAGATAACTTAAAAACCGGAAATGAAAGAATGAAGAATAAAACTGCAAAATAACGGACATTTCGATAGGTTTGCATATAAAGATGAGATCCATCAAGCAGTATAAGTCTTTCAATGGAGTCCGCACCATCACTTTCCTGAAGCATCGTTGCCATTTCAAAACCAATGCATGCACCGTAGGAATAACCTATTATCCGATATGGTCCTTCCGGTTGTATTTTTTTCATTTCCTATAAAGAATTTCATATATACGCATAGACGGTGATCATCATGAATATTGTTGATCAATGTATGCAAAATATGCTGATTTTGTCGCGAAATATTTACCAATATATATTTCTGTGCAACTTTCTCAATCGAATCTTGCGGTACTTCCCTCGTTGATTGGAAGCAATATGCTGGAAAATTGCACTTCGACATGACTTTCTTCAGCGGTGTAGCAATTCCCTCTATTGAGTGCACAAAGAAAGTTGGAGGTCCACTTTCAACTTTGTTACACTTTACTATAAGATCCATCGGTTCGAGGTCGTTCACATCTACCCTCATCCTAAATAAATTGCAATACGGTGCTGTATGGAAAATCGAAGAAGAACTTTTAACTCTTAGATGCACGTAAAGAAGTTTCACTTAGAACTTGAGGCAATCATTTTGGGAGTGAAAAGTTAGAAGAACGTTTACTTGAATAACTGATTCATTTGTCTTTCCAGCTGCTCAACAGTGTTTTGCTCAGCTTCTTTTTCGCTTTCTTTCTTTAGTTCAAGCTCAGTTGTTTGTAACACTGTTGAAGATGTTCCACCGGAATCCACTAATTGTTGGAGCTTATTCAACGTCAGCTAAAAATGTCATATATAAGACTGAAAGAAAACAACAGATCGAGGCAGTTCACCTTGCATTAAGGAACATTTATACTTTCATAACTTGCAAATTCGTTATGTAAGTTTATTAGTGCCTTCAGTGCACTCAGAACAGCTGCAATAGAATTATGAATTTTACGATGCAAAAGTAATTTATATGTAGTAGCAGTATTCGACGCAACTTACCGTTCTAATGTCCTTCATAGACAGAACGATATCATAGTCTCGTTCAAGAGCTTGCTTAATTTCAACGCCCATAAGTGAATCGAGACCTAAATCACCTAAGTGAGCATCTGGATTCAATTGCGTTGCATCACTTACGCCAAGGATATGTGCCATTGTTTGCCACAAATTCCCACCACTTCCCACTTTTTTAGTACCGATATCTGCCTTGATATAACTGAAATTAAATTAAAGTTCACTAAAGAGTATTATTTTGGATTTAATCACAGCAAGTAATAAGGAGTGCGTGTAGTACATAACCGAATTGTATATAAAGAGTTCAATGAAAACCTGGCAACGATAGGATGATTCCAAGATAAGAATAAATCCAAAGCAGCTAAGCAAGAAGGCATTCGTTGCGGTAAAGTACCACCGACAACAGTGTTATTATCACCCATATTTTCCAGGATAACTCCTACGTCACCAATAGCTCCCCACTGAATTGCGATGCCTGGGTAACCGTCTTCTCGACGATGTTCAATGATTCTTTCCATCGTACAATTAGACCAACCATAATTTGTTTGTCCTGCATTCCCACGTCCAGAAGTGATCGACGAGAATACGACAAACCTAAATTCAAGAGAATTGCACAATGTCTTCTAACTATTCCAACTACTTCCTGTTATTACTGATGTACTTAATGATCAGAATTGCTGAATTTGAAAAACAACTGGAGCATGTGTTAGTATTTTTTTCGGAAAAACTGTAAAGCAGATCGTTTAAAAATATTGAAATTAACTCAGTGTACTACTACTACTATAATCTAGTAGTTGCGAAAGAGCACGAAAGCGATTGAAAATACTTATTGCAGCAATTAAATTAAAGTTAGACTTACCACCTAAGTTCTTTGCCGCATGCACTCCTGGAAGCAGCATCTAAATTCAGGGTTCCCCAGTATTTCGCTTCTGCAGCATCCTTGAAGTTCTGTACATTTTGATTTTCAAATAAGCAATCGCGTAACACCATAGCAAGATGGAAGACGCCACCAATTGGACCTAGTGCTTTACACTGTGACATTAACTCGTGGGCATCTGATAGACGAGCAATATTGAGCGTTGAGACAAGAACCGAAATACCCGTTCGGCGCCAAAAGTGGACACAGCGAGCTTGATAGCCTGTACGAATTCCCACTCGGGAAGTTAGCACCAATCTGCAACATACATCATGCAATTTTATTCCACTTTTCACATATTAGCTTACTTCACACAGCTACAACAACCACTTCAGCGCTTCTTCCGACGGATGCTTTTATTATTGGCTGATTCCCAAGTAGTCTAAATAGTTACTTACTTACGTTGGATTTTCGACAGACACTGCATACATCAATCAACCTTTCCCATCTTTTTTTTGCTACATAGGCTCAAATGAGACGTGTCTTATTTAAGCAAAACGAATAAGAAACAATTTGCTTTACGGCCATACTTTTTAGCACCTCTATTAATAAGCCATTGTGAAAGTTCCAAGCCAAATCCGCCAAGGCCACCAGTAATGAGATAGACATGATTTGGATGACACAATGTTCGACAAATCGCTCGCACTTTAATTGGTGACGGTACGCATACTCTTTCTGGTTCCTCCTGTCGAATTTCCATTAGAACCTGAAGCGCTTTTAGCCATTTAAATTACTATCACTAGCAACATGTTCTGAATATTCCATAAAGAGATTCGACACCCAGAAACACTCCTAATATTCCAGATTTCTAATGGCATTCAAATTTCAAAGCTCTAACAAACTGAGCACTACTGTTGTTAACCCCCCATTCTTTCTAAACCATTCACTCACTCAGCACTTTTTCTACTTACGTGAAGCTATCTACCACATTATTCTATTTTAATTTTTTTTCCTTCCAACTCCAAGTCGGAATGTGATACCAGTGTCAAAATTGGAATGATTCTCATGAATCGATGAGGTGTGCGTGCAAATGCGGTAAATGCTTTGAAAGTATGGCCATACCTTTCCTATATGTTTACCGGATGACATGAAGCGGAATGCTTCCTCAGCTTTCTCACTCAAAAATGCAATGTACGAAAGTGGCTGTACAATTCCGCTCTTGATGCCATCCTGAAGCAATCGTGCTACTTCCTGAAATGAAGAATTTCATCTTAAATGTTTCAAAGGGAGAAGAAATTTGACAAATAAATTCTCTAAGCTTTTCTCCTATAACCTATTTATTGTTTGCTTCGAAGAAAAATCTCAATTTTCTACGCACAAACCTGCCAATCTTCTTTTTTTCCAACGTTCGGATCCATTACAGCATCCAGAAGTATGCCATGAAAAGTTATATTTTTGAGGAACACTGCCATGCCAAGAGGCGAATTTTGCGATAAGTCTACCTTGCCTATTTCTAAGAACCGCCCATTTTGAGCAAGACATCGAACAGAAGCCTGAAGTTACATTATCTTTTAATTTAATGATTAACCACAATCGCCCAATACCAATTCCATCATTTTATTCTCCTTTTCTCCGAAAAATGCTATGATTGGTTCAACTGTTCGGAGGGATGATGATAGGATGAATAGATCGGTGCAATCGTGTAAAGTGACAGATATCTGAGAGCGGAACAGTTCTCATCGAACTATACCTGCAACATGTGTTGAGCCAATGAGTTAAGTACAACATCGACTCCGCGTCCCCTTGTTTGGTGCCTTATATGAAGCTCGAAATCAGTGTTTCGTGAATTCGCGAAATGCCTATCTTTCAACTGCGGGAAACTGCAAAAAGAGACAAAATTAAGATAAAAATTAGCTCCACTCAAGAGCAACTAAATTCGACCTAAAATAATCGACTATAAAGGCAAATATATGAAGAAAAAACTACTGTTGGCAACTAAGCTAACAGGTTACTTTACCGTTTTTGCAAATAAGCCTTCTTTTCAGCATTTCCAACCGTTGTGTAAACCTCACAGCCGCGTGATAAAGCAACAGCAATTGCAGCCTGGCCAACGCCACCGGAACCTCCATGAATTAAAATCTAAATATAAGGCCGTTAATAGCATTTTGTTGTGTCTCACAAAATTTAGACAAGTAATACTGTTATCCCATTACAAGGATATCCCGGACAGCTTGATTGCCACTGAAATTAGTGAAAACATTGCTGTAATAACCTTGTTCCTAATAGTGTACTTTCTTCTACCTCACAACAACCTCAGCTCATTTAACGGTAGCAAGTCATAAAGTCCTTTTTCTCTTTTATGACTAACCTTGTCACCTCGTCTGATACGACCACGCATTACAAGCGCATAGAATGCAGTGGTATATACGACTGGTACTGTCGCAGCGTCTGCAAGTGACCAGTTGTCCGGTACGGCCCATGCATACTCACGATTAACAATTACAGAGGTCGCTAAAGCTTGAGCTGGTAGAATACCCATCAATCGAGTACCATCCTTCAGCCTTCCCGAAAACTCCATGCCCAACAAGCACTCACGATCAGCGAACTAAATTATTTGATTTGAATTTATTACTGCGGCAACTTGTGTATGCAGTCACCAACAAAAAAAGACGAACCAAAATCTTAGCTATGGACCAATCTTTCGAGGGATTTTCCGTAATGACAGCATTTTAAAAAGAAGCGAAATAACAAGATTTACGGGACGAAGATCTTAACACCAGTGCCACACATGCCATATATTATCATTAGCACAGTCCACCGCTAAATTTTGAATCATTTATTCAGCTACTGCAAGGCTTTGGGAACCCATACGATCTCAAATTCTCATGCAGCTATCGCAGCTATCGATGAGAGAAAATACGAATAAACAAACCACCCTTTCAGCTTAGAGCTTACAGGACATATTGGCTTGCCGAGAATGGATAAAATCGTGCACCTGTCCTGGGATAGCATCCGGTGGAAGACGTCCATATGCAAGCATGACATCTCGGAAATTAATTGCCGAATAATAGACATGGCAAAGTTCTAGCGAGGGATTGTTTTGGTAGGTGTCTTCAAAAAACTGATTTGGCGATTCGAACCATGTCAATGAACTAACATCACCGCGAATCAAAGTATTTATGAAAGCATGTTCCACGTTTTTATATAAGTGCATTTCGTCTGAAAGATTAAATATTCATTTATTCGCCACTGGTCAATGATTTGTTCATTGCTCAGCGTTTAAGAGTGGACCTGAATTTACTTTACCCTGAATTGATTTTCGGTTCAATGTATTTTGTGCTCCCTCCGATTTCAGTTAGAATGCTACTTTCGTAAATTGAATCCACAGTAAATGAAATACGACCCGTTGAGCAAATCATAAATCAACTACCTTCTTTAACAACGAGGTGACGCATGGAACCCCATACCCCATCGCGGTAGTTGTTAGCATGGAGATCGAGCTTCACCAACTGTTTGACTGATTCATTTTCCATCGCAATTTGGGCAGGGCCAGTGCGATTTTCCTTTTTGACGCTCATATCAATCAAGGTTCGAAAACGATTTGATTTTAAATTTTCTTCTCTGAAACAACAATTTCTCTCTAGTTTCACGTGGATAATTTAAGATAAGCGAAAACGCTTTGTAGTGAAGAATGTTGCTCCTTCGCCTTGGATCAAATTCAGACAATTGTTGGTACTAAAGCATAAAAATGCGCCATCTGTGTGAAACATCAAAACGACTGCATAAAGACGCTCGGCGGAAGATAATTTTTGCTAATTTAGGAAAACTTCAACATTTTCTCACATTACTGCACACGACGATCAAGTGCGACAAACACTGTTCATCGGTTTCAAAAGTCTCTACGATACAGTGTGTAACAGTGTGTTCATGGCTGACCTTTTTCAAAAGTTATTTTTCTATGTTTTCCTCATTCCCCTTCATCAACTTTTTTTGCTTTTGTCTCCAAGAAAACATCACAAATTAATCCATCCGTCTTGCAGGGTACCTGAGAGGTCTCATTCAAGCTTTGCATACACTCAGTTAGAAATGTCAGAGTTATTAATGATTAAAAAAGCTCATGCTGCATTCACAGCGCCAAAGGATCACGTGTGGTTAAACTACGTTATTGTTCGTGCCTTTTTGTCAATCTACCAGCAGAACTTTTAGGACTATGCAAGTGAGAGCATATTGCGCAATAATAAAAACTTGCTTGAAGCAAAGGGCAAGTCCGAGTAAACCATTGTTGCGCACTGTTGTACTCGTAAGCCAAATAGTCTTGCAATCTGGCTCATTCAAGCGTTCTTCAATTGCTTTTTGTAATGGTTCAATCCAGGTAAATTCTTCAATATCATCTATATCAATTACTATTGGCTCTCGAGCTTGTGACGGAATTTTTCGGATAGCATACATTGTGGTCATCATTGAGGGATCACTCTGTAACAGCATAGTAAATTTAAGCTTTTAACTTTTAATTAAACAAAAATTTCTCGTTCTTTAAAATGTGTAAAGAAAATACCTGATAATTGCAGAGGCGAAACTGGCATTCTTCAAATAACTGCAGTAGCTGATCATGTGTAAAATAGGCACCATAGATACGTCCACAATCACTGATATTTATTATTTCCGCACTGAGACCTTGGATTGCGAGAGCAATTTCATAGTCGGATGTCGTTTCGACCACAATGATGAAGCCATCATCACGCAACATTTCCTTGCACCTCGACAAATACTGCACTGTGTCCTTCTTCCTGAAAAATCCAATTTTTCCCTTCACCAATTGACTTCTTCCAGTTTCTTGAATTCTCCGCAGCTGACACCATAAGTGTTTTACCATCAATAATAATAATATTAATACATGCCAACATTGTTACTTGAAACAAACAATACTTTTGGCACCTTTTGATAATTTAGCTTATTCCTCCTCCTCGGTCCCAATTATCATTAAATTTTAATGTGTATGTAGTCAGCATGCTTAAACTCTTAAACCATTGCAATAGTTAGTTCATACTCCACCTTTCTTCTGATCAGTAGCAATCGTGGTTCATCTCACAAAAAAAATCCCTTTAGAAGGGAGTCGTAAAAAGAGAGGAATTCAGAGCAATATATTTTAAAAAAACACTGACAAATTTAACTTACCGTGATAATATTTTATCTAAAATTATTATGTCGCAGTTTTTAATTTCGGCAGCTGGTACAAACTGTTTGTCGTCTAAAACAGCGGTTATTTTTTTAACGCCAAGCTGAATTAGAGTGCTTTCATCCATATCATCTACTTTAGGTCCGACGCACAACCATTCCACTTCCAGGAGCGGATGTGAGTTTACTGCATCAACACAAAACTTGAGCTGTTCAGTTGAACTGAACTCGAGTGCACACACTTTGCAGTTATGCCCAGTAGAATTCTCTATGCATGTATCCTAAAAAAGAAGATGCATATTTATCGTGCATCTATAAGCGAGATTTCTGTATCAGAAAATTCAAACTGCAACTACTCCATATCAGCAGGTTATGCACCCACAGTAGTACGTCTTTGAAGGTTCGAACTTCGTAATCAGAAAAATTTTAGATAATGTACCTGGATTGTTTTCAAAATTCTGTCATGAACAATAGCAGCGCTCCATAACCGATCTACGTTGAAGATTTTCAACATACTTTGCATTTTTTCTGCCACCTTATTTTTGAGATCTGCAGGATTGTCATCAATTTCGATGGCGAAAATTTCAGCAAAAACTGTTGCAACTGGTGACCTGAATTGGTGTGAAGCGTAAAGCTCTAGCTAATGGGATTGTCATCACATTATTTGCATTTGCACCTCATCAAAAAATAGAAGGAAGAACCCACTGCGAGTCATCCAGCCATCGTTTATGTTCCGCTTCACTAACTGGATTCATGAACTTTGTAAATTTACGAACAGCATCCGAAAGAAGCGCACCATTTGTTAATTCCTTCAAACAGCCATTAACTTCCCATTTTGCCAAACCATTGGCCAGCATTGATCGAAGGAAATCTCGATAAGCATTTAACTCATCACGGATCTGCGGAAATCCATCAAATGCTCTGAAAATAACCAAAATTGATAGCGATTACGAAGGTCAAATAACAAGTGCTTAATTCTACGCACATAACAATATGATCTTACTCACCTGGCACATTGAAGGAAATCATAATTTTGTAAAACAGTTCTAGCGGGTCATGAATGTATCAATCAGTATTTCAGAGTTACGTTCATGTCATAGTCCAGGTATATGCCGCACAAGGTAACGGTATGGACGGCTACAGCCAGTTGTTAAATAACCTTCGGAAAGTAATAAGTACTATTCGGCAGAACGAATCCTTCGTGTACATCTTCTTTCCCTACCGTCTTTTTAATTCTGAATTCCAGGGACTTACTTCATATCGAAGTGTTCGACAAAGTAAACTTTCTCATAAAAAAGTTGCCCAGCAGATTGCGATCGGCGAGCCACTGTGTGGGCCGTTAGATCACAACATTCAACACCACCAGCAACGCAGCCATTTGTCGCCACATCATTACGTAATTCAATTACTTGGATACCATCTAAAAATTGCAATAAATTTAAAGTGAAAAAGAACCGAAGGAGGATGGTTATGATTTGAAGGGGAAGAAATAAATTGGAGGAAAATTTTTGCTCGCTTCCTACTCACTCACTGATTTAATGTGTATTAGCTAGGGCAAAGTTACCTCGTTCTTGGATATGTTCCATGTGCTTAACTGGATCAATTCGCAAGTAACGCACTCGGGTGGGTAATCGAAGACTGTCTGCTCTCTCAGCCAGCAAAGCTGTTTGTAAAAGAGAATCCAGAAATGTCACCCAATTTCCGGTCCAGTAAAGCATCCCACGTTCTCCACTGTTGCATGCTCGATATATTCCACTAAGACGAAATATTTTTATATCTGGCCTTTAGCAATAGCTGTCAGAATCTCTGTAGTCACACTTATACTTACCTTCACTGCGTCTGATATAACAGAGTAGAGCACTTGAGCATATCAGTTCCACTGGGATAATGGAAGCATATGAAAAGAAAAGATGGGATTGAGCTGAAGGTATGGCTTCATCCGGAAGCGAAAATGAAGGAAAGTACAAACCGAAATGCTTGGCCGTACTCATATCCACGAAGTAGAAATTCCTTGTAAGCATCTTCGGTATCTAGTTCGATGCGCTCTGCAATTTCGGACGTTTGAATTTCGTCAACATTTTTGTAGTAAAATGGTACATCTTCGTCAACAATACGGATATAACCGGATGCCGCTAGTTGATCACCGTCCAAAATTTCAAAGTATCCGTTTCCTGGTGTTACAATGACATCCAAACGAACTGAAAATAAGATGGTATTTTAAAAAAGGCATCAAATGCTACCATTTCTTCAATGCTGTTACTAAGTGTTTTTTCTCTCTATTCTAAGGGTAAATTTCTGCATGATTAGATTCTAGCAACTCATCTAGGTGTACATAAGAATTAAATTCTTCACTTGGCTTAGTAACGATTGTTGCGCTATACACCCGAATTTCTTCCAGAATGACAGGCGTTTTCAGGAAGTCTACACCATTTAATTTTGATATGGTCTTCCATGCCAATACCATATGTCCAGTGAATGGATACAGGACACGGCCATCGATGATGTGATCAAGCAGAAATGTTTCCTAAACTAACCAAGTGCAGCTCAAGTAAACCATGAACAACAAACAACAGGAGTGATGATCTTTTATTTATCTGATATGCTTACATTTCCTCTTTATTAAGCGGCTAATGAAATAATCATGAAGCACGTCTTCTTGTCTAATTTATTCAGTGATGTCTCGATCTCTGGCATTAGCCTAACTTTTTCCGTCCTGTGCCACTGTGGGAAGAAAGGGTCTATCATTACTGCATTGCTATTGTCTCTTTAAGTGACTCCGTTCCTCCATCACTTCCAGATATCTCCCAGTTCTCCTATTTTACTGACAGTCGTGTTTTTTAGGACTATAGAATCGATTGTTCTATTTAACGCATGGATGAAATAAACACCTTGGAGTCGGACGCAAAAGGATCAACCGTGTAGCAGTATGATGTTGGTAATTGCCTGCCACCTGCAGCTGAAAGCGTTTTACCATCGATAACCGGCCAATCCTGGCTATGATCCCAGCGCCACATAGCTGATATCATAGGCGTACCAATTGGTACAGGATACTGTATCGCCGGATATAGGGCTTCGATATGAATGGTTATTCCTGTCTGGTAAATCTTTCCCAAAGCCTGGAGTGAAATGAAGCGAAATATTTTTGGAAGCAATGGTGCAACGAACCAATGTAACAAAAGCACTTGAATTTGATTTCAATTAATGGCTGTTTTCCTGCATTTTTAAGGTACTCAATGCAGCATCTTATTTTCGCTAAATAAGTTAAGCAATCTTCACCTGCAAAAATGATTCCAGTTCACGATCTTTTTCTTTCATGTTCATTAAACCCACATTAGTACAGGTTTTCTGCAGCGAACGACGTAGGATTGCATGCATCAAGCAGTGCGGTGCGATTTCAATTGTTACTGCATTCGCCCGTATTTTTTGAAGTGCTTCACAGAAAAGCACTGGGCTTACAGCATTGTTAGTGTGATAATCAGCTGAACACATTTGTGCTAATTCATTTTCCCAATTGCTTTCTGGAATAGAGGTTGAAATCCATCGAGAGGATCGAGGTTTCGGGTCTGGCACGCTCGTTCTCATTGCTTTAAGCATTTTGTCTTTCACCTGAAATTAGCCAAATTCCTTTAAATAACACACTGCCGCACAATAGCAGATCGATTAAGTTACACTTGGAAGTGCTACTTCAGTTTTGATGAGTTATGTCAGGAACGATTACAGTATGCCTTGTGTAATCAACTAATTTAAGTATCAGAGAGGTAAGTGCTATATATGCAATAAACTATGCTACAGCGATGTTCGAACACCGATACCCTAACCATTGTCAATTATGTCAAGAGTAATTTTAAAAATTCTCACTGAATCAAGAGCACTGCGCAAAATTATGATTCCAGGAGAGATTAGATATCAACACATTGATAAAAGAAATACTTTGAGCATAGCTGGCGAATGAAACGGGATTCCTGATGAATCAATGACTTTTGCGAATATATCTTCTTTTTTCAGCTCCTCAACAAATTCTCGAATTTTTTCGGCATCACCAGAAATTGTGACTGAATCAACAGCATTGTGACAAGCTGGAATGACACCTTCTGGACATCGTCTTTTTGCTTCTTCCCTGAATCAAATAATTTTGGTACATAACAATAGTTGAATTGAGTCAAAAATACTCTTCCATTCTATGTTCTTCTGGAATATCTATCAATTCTCACCTGAGCATCACTTTTTTAAAGAAGCTTGAATGAAGAACGAAAATGACACACATTCATTTAAAGTAAGTATGATAAGAAAATATCTAAAATTTTCAAATCTCTCTTTCTAGATGATCACATCTTTAGATCATTTACATGATTAGTTATTAGAGAGCACTTTTGATTTGGTTTAGATTTTCACATTGAAATAGACCTCGAAGTCAATAAATCATCTCTCCGTTAATGTATCAAAGCCCTGAAGCCTAGTAAAAGCATGTGAACTGCTAATAGCTTCCTACTCATAACTGTTCCAATCTGCAAGAGTCTCAGTTAAGCAGTAATGTCAGGATTTCAGAAATCTTCAGAATCGTAATGTATTATGCGCCACAAAAGCCAAAATCTCACCAGGACAATCCTACGGCAGCCATACCGCCTTTGATGTTTGCGTCCATAATGGTACGACCACGATGATAAGCCAAATGCATGCATTGTTCACGCGTAAGTCCGCCATCGGCATATCCACAACACATTTCTCCCGTTGAGTGCCCAATTATTCCGTCCGGTGTGACACCCAATAAGAAAAGCACATCTGTTAAGGCAATCTGAAAAGGTATTTATGGTTTTTGTTTGCAATGGGATCAAAATTCAGAACCACTTCATATGGTAATGAAAGTAAGGTATATGGAATTATAACCTAGATTTTCATTTCTCATGCAAAACTGGGCAAAGTTAAAAAACCTTTGAAAACTACTGTACTCGCATTTCAACTAGATCGAAATGCAAATTCCGGCTTTGGTTACCTATTATTTTCAGAAAGAGATTACGTCATGCCAACATATGGATCATTGCTCACCTGTATGGCGGTAATTGCAAGCATGCAGTTCAATGTATTATTTTTATAAAGGCTTGGATCATCACTCTGCAATATTTCGTAGACATTGACACCAAAATCGACTACAGCATCGCTGCAACTTCTCAAGGATTCATCAAAAGCAGGTATCGACATAAGCTGTCGGACCATGCCAGCCCATTGACTACCCATACCTGAGCAAAAATAGAAGATGAAATCAAAGATTCAAATTGCATGAGTGGTCTACAAGTGAAATTGAGCTGAGCTATTTAGTTCAAAGCCGACTTACTTACCTGGGTAAATGAAATAAATCTGTTTTGGCTCAGTGATCATTATCTTCTGTACATCTCGAAGAGGTGGCAATTCTGGATTCTTTTTTGCATCTGGTGGATGAGGGATTTTATCACGATTAATAATCATGTAACCACGATACGGTGTATCCTTGGCCGGCAAATTAGCTTGATTCGCCAGTAGCTGTTGCAAGTATGCATTTTCCGGATGAGCCATTACACAGTCGAAAATATAGTTTACAGCTTCTGCTGTTCTGCCAGAATATGGAATGATTTTCATAAATGTTGTTGGTGCTGGTTTACGTTCTGCATGGTTTGCTGGACGAAGTATGATGTGAGTGTTACTACCACCAAAGCCAAAAGAATTGATACCAACTAAACCACGTTGAAATGGCGTCTTTTCAGTAACGACCTAAATTAATCACCGTAATGTCTAGAAAAAGGGAACTGAGGAAAACTAGAAGTAGTTGTTAAAAAATAGGAACCTGTAATCGACCATCAACAAGACCAGGAATGTATGGATTAGGCTCATTATAATGCAAGTTTGGTGGTATGAAACCACGCTCCATTGTTATAAGAACTTTTGCAATTGAACACAGACCAGATGCTGGCTCTGCATGACCCATGTTTGATTTAACAGAACCGATAAGAAGTGCAGAATTCCTGAAAACTTTTTTTTTCAAGTTGAAAACTAGGAACTGCTTTATGAATAATAATTCATAACTTACCGGTTCTGGCAAAAAACTTGGCATATGGCGTTTGCTTCTTGAGGGTCACCAACTTTCGTACCCGTTCCATGACTTTCCACGTAAGCCACTGTATTAGGATCAACTCCAGCCTCACGGTATACCTCTTCCAATAACGCGGCCTGGCGTTCACCTGATGGAAAGGTAATGCCCTAAAATTTAAAACTTTCACTTAGGTAATTTGACAATTTTTTCCAATCAATTTAGAAAATCACAGATTAAAGAACACCTCAACAACTTCATAACTTTTACTATACCTGCTCTTTGTAACCATCAGTATTACTTTTTGCATGAACTACAGTAGCATAGATTCTTCTGGCTGCAGATTGTCTCTGAAGCAATATTGCAGCAACAGCTTCCGTGCGACAATAACCATCACCTAAAATATCTCTTTATCGCTTGCAACATTTCAAATGCGGTAATTAGAACGAATGTAACAGCTTCCTGAAATAAATTTAGAGCTCACATTACTCTTAGCAACTGACACAGCTTCGGATGTTCTAATATTTTTTAGTTCCGGATGCTTTAATTTTTTTTTAATATTTCAAATCTTTGCATTTGCACGATATGTTTGTCGTAAAATGAATACCCGAAGCATCAAACGAACGGCAGCTTCCTTTGTCAGAAAGCATGCCAAGCCGAAGAAATTGTAAAGCTGCGGTAGGTGTTAAAGTTAGATGGGCTCCAGCTACAATTGCCGCATCACACTGTTCCTGTCGTATTGCATCAACAGCTAGTTGGAGCGCACATAAAGATGAAGAACAAGCTGTATCCACGGAAAAAGACGGTCCTAAGCAAGCAACATTAATTTGCATAAAACTTCCAATTTAATTGCTTTAGGTACCAAGCAGATATATAAATCAAAACACAATGTTGGCATGTTTGGGTTTTAGTACTTTTGAATTTAAATCACATCTCCCTTAATTCACTAACAGAGCTAATTTAAGATATTGTTTACACATTTTTATTGAAAGAAGTTGTGAGAAAATTTAAATACCCCTTAACTGCTTGAGACTGTTTACAATAATGTTAACAACAAATCTCTTCTTGTTTGTAATACGAATGAATACTTCTCCTCGAGTCAAAAATTTTACAACCTCTCAAGTCGAACGTAAAACTGAGACGATTGCTGAACATCGAACGTACACATCCTGTCAGTGTGTATCCAGTGACGGTTTCTGGGTCCTGTGTTAATACTCCACCAGTTTCGGAAGCTGAACAACCAACAAAAACACCTGTCCTTGAACCACGAAGTTCAGTTGGGTTTAAACCTGAAATGCAATAAGTAACCAAACAATGCTTTGGTGTAGCTTCATCTTCTTGAATCATTTTCCAGTGAAAGCTTAATGCTAACTGATTTAAGTACGATTAAGTTATTGTAGAGAAACATTGCAGGTAAAGGGATTTCACAGGAAGCATTAGCATTAGATGTCAAGTTTAGAGTGTGAAATTCGAGCTATTTTTCATTCCAAATAGCACTCAGAATGAAATCTAATGGTGGATTTTCTAGAGTACAGATGCATATTAAGGTCGTTTTCAACATTTAATAACAACAGCTTTCATTCCTCTCTATATCTCAAGGATATAGTTGAAAAGGAAGGAGAGAGGATGTACTGGTTTTCTCTTCCTTAAATACGAAAGGTGCTGTTAGGTTTTGCATTTGTAGAAGCTTAGGATTTAAAATTGCTATCACTTGAGAACTTTGCCTTGCATATTATTCATATTATATACAAATTTTCTTGAAGTATATTGAAGTGCCAAAGCAGGAATCAGAAAGCCTACTTATATTTCAGCATCCATCAGAAAATTAGAGACACGATTGAAGTGAAGTTAGAAAAGAACAATGACGACCCATTTTATACTTTGGTGACTATCATGTAATATTTGAGACAATATTATAGCTTCTGGTGATCAGTGAGTGTTTTTGCATTGATTAACGTTCAATATCATTAGTGCTTTAATCAGAAGTAAATTAATCTCCAATGTATTTAAAAAAGTGTCTTTTTTACAAAAAAAGAAAAAAAATCAGAACCCGTGTTTGCTATCTAAATTATGCCTTAACGGTTTGGCTGTGCTCCGTCATTATTCTTATTAGGGCGGAATGAAAAGAGTAAATGACAGAGCTTTTTCTCTCTTCCAAGAAAGCACTGATAATTAATTTATGGGTGATGCATGCCCTCCTCCACCTCCTCTTTCATGCGTACACATTTCGTGATGATGATGATGATGATGATGATGATGACAAAGTGGCGCAACAATTAGAAAGTTGTGATGGGAAGGAAGAGAAAGCTTAATAAACTTTGGTATTCATTTCGTTAAATGCATTAGATGCGGCGGCGATAACTATTAATATCCATGTCAATATTTCAAGATATATTGCGCATACCGCATCGGGCAAAGCAAGCCGTGGAGAAGCTGTCCCAAACGCAGCTTATGCAAAATGGATTTCTAGGTCTAGGCTCACAAGCAGTAAGAAGTAGCAGTATCGTCCTGGAAAGAAGATGGCTCAGAAATTAGATGAGTCGAGTCAGTAGTGCCCTCAGTCAGTGCGTGCCCTCTGATCTTTCATTTCGAGCAACTGAGCAACCGATCCGACAAGACTCTTATGAAATAAATGTATGCCTCACTCATATCTCTGTTACGATATCGAGGTATGAAAGGTGGCTGGAGGGTGTGCTGTGAGGAAAACGATGCGCCAGCAATTTACGCATCACTTTCGTTTTCACGGCGTCCGGAACATTACTCATTTTTTGTAAGTAGCCAATTACCACAAGATGACTCGACGCAATACTGCGATGTGACACAGTCCCTCTTTGCTCTTCCATGTTTCAACACCGCCACGCTTGTGATAAGCGACAATGAGTAGTGATCTATGGTCAGAAATCTGAACGCCGTGTGAAAATGAGAAGACATAAACGCGTCATGATGACGTATTCCTCCTGCCTTTTCACAATGTACTGGTGGCGAGAGAAAGGCTGAGATTTCGACATTAAAGATCATTGAACGAAGTCACCTAACTTAACAATTTCTAGTTATTGCTGCTGTGCACGAAAGGCAAAGGCACCAAGCAACTTCAACACCTCTCCTTGATTCATGAAAATGCACTGAAACTATTGTGTTGCAAAGAATGTTGCGAATGTAAATGATGCAAGTTGAAATGGTTTCCTTTTGGGCCGGCACCGTAAACAGTGATTAAATGGCTCTTAAAAAATATGTGAGTGAAAGGTAC